>JAQZBX010030321.1:0-26971 GCA_029593785.1 Cabassous unicinctus | reverse complement strand
TTGCATTACCTGTACTTTGCTAATTCACAGAAGGATGCTCAAAGAAGCTCATTAACTTACCCAAGAGCAGAGGATTTGTGAGCCCCCAGATGTTTTGCCTTCTAGGACTTTATTCATTATAGCTAAGTGTTTGAGTACCATTCTCACTGTTTTTGCAACATCCACAATGACCTGTAATATTTTCTTATTTTTTTCATTAAGCAATTTTTTTTACCTTAAATAAATATGTTTAACACATATAAAAAAAAATTAAAAAAAAAAACCACATATGACTATAGCAAATAAAAAACTGTTATCTCTTTTTATAATTGGAAAGTAATCACAAAAATAAAAACAATGAGAACTGAGCAGTGTTCTTACATTTTAGCTAAGTATTGGTTCCTGTTGAAGTCTCTAAGCCTGAGGCCTGCCCTCTGTTTGTTATAAAGGGAAATGTTAACATGTTTTAGAGAGGTGTTAAAAGTCGTATGTCGTCAAACTGAGATTTTCTCCTTCATGTCATTAGAAGGACTGAGACAGAATTGGAAAATGGCTAACTTTCCCAGCATTGAATCAGTGTTATTTAATGCTGTGAGCATGTAGTAGCGAGAATTCTCTCACACATACTTTAAAAATTCTTAAGTTGTTTCCTACCTTGTGAGATACAGTGCAGATTACCACAGTTACATAATTAAGGAGTAAATATTGGCTGTAGGTTGATCAGAGTCTCTGACAGACTCTAGAGATATCAGTATCTCTAGAAAAAAGCGTGGTGGTTGTCTTAGTTTACCAGGGCTGCTATGACGAAGACCACAAACTGGTTGGCTTAAACAACAGAAATTTATTGGCTCTCAATTTGGAGGCTAGAGATCCAAAATCAAGATACTGGCAGGTCATGCCTTTTCTGAAGTCTGTAACATTTAGTGGTGGCTTGCTGTCACTTAGTCTCTGCCTGTGTCACTTGGTGACCTGTCTCTGTCTCTTCCTGTGGCTTCTACTTCCATGTCCACATTTTCTCTCCTTATAGAGTCTCCAGTCATATTGGATTAAAGCCCACCCTTATTCTATCTGGCCTAATCTTAACAGGACCATCGAAGATCCCATTTACAAATGAGTTCACACCCAAAGGACCAGTGGTTAGAATTTGAACTTGTCCTCATGGGGAATATGGTTCAGTCTATCACAGAGGTCTTGAGAAACAACTAATTCTTTGGTTGCAGTGTAGAGCCAAAAGGAAGAGAGGTGGGGTGGGATGCAGAGGTGTCAGAGAAGGAGGCTGAGGAGCAGACCCAGGCCATCTGAGAAGAGCATTGTGTGCCTTGCCAGGGAGTTTGGACTGTCTTGTATACAGTGGGGAGCCAGGCAGAATATGTAAGCAGGGGAGTGACGTGATTAGACCTGCATTTTAGAGGGGTCACTCTGGTAACAGTGAGGAGAGATGTGGAAAGAGAAAGTATGATATCAGCACAGATGTCTGGCTTGGACGGCACTATTGAGCTTAAGTTAGTCCCTGCAAATTCCATCTATTAGCTCGCCCCATGTGAAGAGTTTTTGGCAGCTGGAATGGGATGATACTCCAGAGGATCTGTTGCTTTGACCTTAGCAGGGTTGCCCTGGGATTTGTTTTTTTAAAAAATTATTATGTGTAACTGCATCTTAAAAGTGGCCTAGTCTATGTGGACTGTTTCAAGGGTGACTTAGGACAAAACGTTGATTTCCTAACCAAACGATTACATCAAGGAGGAGTTTAGCCTCCTTTTGACTTTAAGTAACTTGAGTGATTAGGGACTGAATTGTGGAAGGTCACAGCCATTGCAATACTTAAGACTGTTCATCCTCCAAAAATTGATTTTTACTGCTTTGGATGAGATACCACCTGGTTGAGAGTACGTAGCCCAGAGGGCTCTGGTAAGGATTGGGAGGCCATGGCCATTTTCAGCTGGAAAGAGGGCTGATCTGCCTACCGCAGACATGGGAAGGAGAAGCAGCAGGATGCGAGCTCTTTATTGGGCTAATTGCCTTGTGTATCCTTAACCACTTGAGCTTTCTGAGGTTCTATGTCAGCCACATCTACCTAGCCAGAAGTAATTAGTTATGGTTTCCATGGTTAATCTATTGGGCCCTGATTATGTGTTGATATAACTCTCAAATCTGAAAAAATTCTAAAGGATATAAACTTATTAGCCACAAGCAGACAGGCCATATTTGTGGAATATTTTATTTATAATCCTTTAACACTTCCTGGGTAATTAAAATATTCTCCTCAGATATTCCTTCATGCCATTGCAATGAATAAAAAATTATTCATTTTTGTTCTTACAGATTTCTCAAGATAAGTTTTTGAGGCAGAAGTATGCATTTCTTAATAGAATAGCTAATCAGATGATTTGTTGAAAGACCTTCCAAGGCTTATGTTAAAGCAAGCCCTGGAACTTGACTGGGTGAGAGCTCTTCATAATGAGAATGCTGCTGAATAATATGAATAATCTCTTCACCCATCTGTTCAACCCATTTATCGTACTCAAATCCTACTGTGTGCCAGGTGGGGGTGGGATTACCAAGGCATTTCACCCACTCTCAAGGAGCTCATAGTTTCGTGGAGGGAGTCAGCAGAAGCAACTCGTATGGTCAGGCCCCATCCATCAATCTGTGACTATAAAATAAGGTCACATTTCCTTTAACATCTGTTGCTATTGACTTGAGCCTTTCTTAGCTTTGATGGCCAGTCCATGAATTTTCTCTGAGCATTCCTAGCTCAGTTCCTTTGGAGGCTGGCTTGTGTGTGCAAGAAAACAGGGCCTTCATGTTGACTCATTTTGACCCCTTTGCCATGCTGTGGAGCTTCCACTGTTACCTGCCCTTGCTCCACTGGGCTTGGCCATCTTCAGCCAATTGCCAAGGCTGCTACCTGGTCTCGGGAGAGGGTCCTTCTTTCCTCTTTACCATTTTACCCAAATATGGAGAAGGCTCTTCCCTTAATTTATCACAGCACATGTGAGCCCGGATTGTAAATGTTGAGCACAATTTTACTGAAGATTGGGGATTTTTGTAGGAGATAGGTACAAGCAGAGAATATTCAGAAAGCTATTTTGTATGTCTGATTTCAGAAACCATAGGTCTGGACCCATCCTCAGTGGGCCACTGAAGGGTCATTGGTCATTTTACTTTCTGTACTGGAAGCCTCTCTGACCAACAGCATGTCTCCTTCATCAGAGGCTAGACCTTGACTTATGGAGTAGAATAGAATTTTATTCCCCTGTCCACTTCCTACCTCTGCCAGACCAGGTTTGCCGCCTTAGTTTTCATGGGTTGTCCTAGGCTTGGCTTCTGAATATAATGTACAGCAGGAACATCTGTTCTTTCCAGGGACAACTCTATCCTTGGGCTCATGGTCACCCAAACATCATCATACCAGAATGCAGTATTGCAGCACATCATAGTCTAGTTCAATATGACTGAGGCATAGCAAATCTAATCTCAGCTCCAGCTTGAAGTAAAGACAGGTCTTTTCCTCATCTTTCCTGTGGTCTTTTAGGTCTCTGTTCCTAATCTCTTCTGAAAAAATTCCTGAAAAACAAAAAAAAAAAACCAAAACCAAAAACCAAAAAATCCCTATACACGCACACATATACACACACACACCCTTCCCCAAGAACAAGCAATAATATGCAGTCATAGGGAAGATTAAAACCTTATATAGACAAGAAATGTTTTCTCTAAAGAAGTTATGGAACCTGCGGAGACAGAGCTATGCTAAAACAAACATCTAACTTATATATCCAAGAGAGTTCTTTATGTCTTATTATAAACATTTACATTCTGATTAATCATGACTTCATTTTTCCTCAAATATAATGGCTGGGTCTATTGCTTTACAACTGGATAATTAAAGGGCCCACTGAATTTATTTTCAAGAACAAAGGATGAAGGGTAGTGTGACCCAGAGTTAAAGTCAATCCTTTAGCACTTAGAAGATAAAAATTGCTGCAACTTTTAGATGATATTGTTTTTTCAGCACCTAGTCCTATTTTAAAAGAAATCTTATTGTCCCTGATTAGTGAGAGCATTCATATGAGAGCAAGTGGTGGCAAACTTTTTCTGTAAAAGACCAAATAGTCCACATTTTAGATTTGCAGGTCATGTGGGCCCTGTTACGTTTACTTAACTCTGACATTGTGGGTGCGAAAGTAGCCACAGATAATACATAAATGAATGAACATGACTGGGTTCTAATAGAACTTAATTTATGGATACAGACATTTGAATTTCATATAATAATTTTTACATGTCATGAAATATTCTTCTTTTGATTTTTTTCCAGCCATTAAAAAATGTAAAAATCAGTCTTAGCACACTGCTGGCCCCTGCACTAGAACCCCACATTACCTTTTATAATTATATATCACATTGAATTTTATGCTTAAGTGTTAGGATAGAGGAAAATGCAGAGTACTCTGTGACCATGCAGAAACCAATAAACCCAATTGGAAGAATCTCCACCTCTCTAGACGTTTTGTGTGAATCTGAGCAAGTCTAATTGCTTTTAGGGGAAGCCTGGAATCTTTTGTGATTTCAGTGTGTTTCCCCTTGGAAGAAAACAACTTCCTACACGTCAAAAGGGGAAAAAAAAGATCTTGGAAGGCTTCTGGCTGTCCAAACTCAAATGTGAAAGACAATTTTGATGAACTAGGCAGAAGCATATGGCTTAAATTGTACGTAACACAGGCATGGGTTTTCATCTTGCCGTTCTGGGAAGTGTGACCAGTTGGCCAAATGGTTAGTGAGTACTCCTGGGGCTGGGCCCACAGAAACCCAATGGAGAGAGTGCAGGTGTGTGCAAAAAGGGACATTCTGATATGGATATCCCATGTGTGTACATATGTGCATGTCATGGTGAGGCGACCAACTCTCGCCAATCATTTGTCTATGCTAAAATATTCTTCCGTGACTTCTGCCTGTCAGAGCCCCTTCATTTCTTTATCGAGGTTTAAGTCAAATGCCATGTCCCCTGAGAAACCAGCCTCATTTTCCTGTCACCCTTCCTTCTTTCCCATTTCCCCATCAGAATCAGCACTTCCTGTGTTTAAACAACTAGTATCCACTCCTACAAGTCCGCCTTGGAAGACAGCTGCATCTCACCAGATTGTGGGCTCTTTGGAGATAAGAATAATTTCCTTTTTCCTCTTTATATTCTCATTGCCTCACCTGGGACTTAGTACAGGATCAACACTAAAAAGTAAATTTGCTGAATGTGACAAAATGATCTACATGCATTAGTGACCATGGCTGGATAATAATGCTTTCATTTTAAACCCCTCACCTGTGTCAGGAGGCTCTTTTGATACTTGAGTGTCTCCCTGATTAAGGGGCGATTCCCACTCATGTTCCCAAAGTTTCATCCTTCACACTTGAGAGGTTAAAGAGAGTCCCGTTGGGCTGTCTGTCTCTTCTGCCATGGCCATCAGCCTTGGGTTGTTCGCAGGAACTTCTACACATACCTGCCTCGCCATTACTCCTTGATTGAGTAATGACAGGCCAAGGCGCTGTCAGGCCAAGGTCCCTTTTCTGTGAATGTGGAATGGGGCGGGGGGTGGTGGTGCTCTGGGATATGGGGATGAGGACAGGCTTCCAATGCGGGCTTTGGAAACTGGTTGGCTAGGTGAACTTGGAGCAAGACTGAATCAGGGGTCATCCAGTGGTGATCTAGTCCAGCCCCTTCATTGTTCAAATGAGAAGGCCAAGGCCCAGGGAGGACATGCTTGGCTCAAGTCCACATGGCTTATTGCTGTCAGAGCTGGCTCCTTTGTTTCCAGGCGAAGGTTCTTTAAAATTGCCAATTAATTAATCCATTCATTAACCAAACCTCACTGAAGCCTATTATGTGTCAGGACTTCTGCTGGGCCCTGGGGGAACCCAGGATGAATCAGGAACGCTCTCTGTCCTCCCACATCCAGCAGCCCAGTAGAGGTGCTCCTTTGGGCTTCATGTAGATTTGGGTGTCAGCCCTGCTTCTGCCCTTTTCTGACCATGGAGCCTAGATAAGTGTAAATGCAATTGTCCCCTTCATAAATTTATTGTGAATACTGGATGGCATAATTTAGGTCAAACCCTTACCATATTGTCTGGTACATAGGGAATGCTCAAGAATTGGTAGCTCTTAGGATTATCATGGAGACCCTTGGCCCTTGACCAATCAGCTGCCTTGGTTGCCTGTTTTGAGCAGTGCAAGAGGGCAGCCAAAGTATTTGGAAAAAAAATTTGACCCCAAGAAAAATAGTACAAGATTAGCTCCCTTGCCACAGGTAAGATTGATTCTAATCCATCTGCTGGGAAGTGAAAGGTCATTTTCTGCCTTTTTTCTAGAACTGAGAGTGAGGAGAAGGAAGGAGTGTGAGGATCAGATGAAAAATGGTTTCTTCTGTGTGGAGATGGTTGTGTTCACTGCTTTCCTGGTAACTTTAAGCTACATGCAAATCATTCCGCATTCACGTCTAACTTTTCACAGTGATACATAATTTCTTTCATAAATAGAGGCCAGCTTCAGGTTACCCAGCTGACTGCCAGCCCCGCCCTGCCCTGATTAGTCCTCCTCGGGGGCTCCCCCAGAGCTGGGCACAGGCCCCGCTGCCTCGCTCGGACTGACTGGCACAAGCAGGTCATTGCCTTGGAGGCGCTTTCCCGATCTCGTTTGTGGACAGAGTCCCGTGGGGCACAACTCAGCCTGGTTTCATGCGGTGTTGCAATCGAAACTATTGAATCTCAAAATGGAATATAATTAAGGCTGGGTTAATAAAGCGTGTTCCACTCGTAGCCAGTAAAGGGTGTCAGATTTCTCCTTGCTGCTTTGGGCAAGGAAACTTAATCCCCAGCTTTGTCAGGGCAGACTGAATCAGAGGTGTGTCATCCAGCGGAAAGCCTCTCGCTGTACTGGTTGCAGTGACTCCACGGCCTCATCTCTGCGGGTTTGTACTGAGCTCACAGGATCCAGCCCTGGCATGGCCCCGAAGGAGAGGCCCAGCTCTGCCATGTCTTTGGAGGCTAATCTGCCCTTGTCTGGGAGGAATTAAGGGACTTTCACTCTAGGCCGCGTCCTGAAAGCAATCCAGAAGAAGGTATCCCTCAAGGACAGTAGTCTTTGGGGGCACAGGCATGGAAGGTTGTGAACAGAAAAGGAGCATGGTGTTCTGAACACTGGGCTCCCAGGTGGCGTGACGGTCTGTTAGCCATCGTTTTGCTCTTCTTCCTGCCTTGGAGTCTCTTTCCTTTCCTCCTTTTTTTCTAGCAACCTTCTCCTACCGCTTCCCCAAGGCCCAACACAGCAGGCTTCCCTGGTGTCCCCAGGCAGAGATGGTTAATTCCCATTAATGCTCCTTTAGCAAGGGAGCCCTCTGCATGGTACATATTTAATGATAATTGCCGCTTGTTTTGTTGTGCTGAGCACTTATATATGTTATTTAACCCAACTCCCCTGACAAGTCCTATATCATGGATGAGGAAACAGAGGCTCAAAGAGGTTGAGTAAATTTCCCAGGGACATATAGAGAATTCATTTCTTCAACAGATATTTATTCATTACCTATTATTACGTGCTAAGCATTGTTTTCAGTTCTGGAGATACATCCATGGACCAATAAACAAAAATTCCTGTCCTCATAGAATTTATAGTCTAAGTGATTATTATTATTTTTGCTGTTGTCACATTAAATAAATAAGTAAATTATATAGTATATTAGAAGTTGACAAGTGCTACGGAAAAAAATGCAAATGTGAGGCAGGGCTGGATTTGAACCCAGAGCTCCGGCATGCCTGGCACGCTCTTAGCCTCTTGGCTCTATTGCCTTTGGTTCTCAGACCTTCTTGTAATTATCTATGGACGTTCCAGCCTCCCCTCCTAGCCTGCGTATTTCTCTGGGGCAGGGCCTTTCCTGAATCTGTTCCCTATGCTGGCACACAGCTCAGGGCCTGGCACAGAGTCAGCTTTCAATGAATGTTTGCCCAGCATGTGAATAAGTGACTGACCATATGATGACACCAGAACCTGCCGGAAGGTGGCAATTTCCCAGGAGTCTGGCCAGTCCTGGAGGCTGGGCTTTGTCACAAACGTGTCCTGTCTCCCCAGGGAAGTGCTAGAGCCCATAGAATCTGCAGAATGGGAAAAAAATAATGACTGTTTTTCATTACCTTATAGATATGTCATGAGGACTAATTTGACAGGGCGTACACGAAGACTTCAGCTGCTTTGAAGGCAGGGACTTGTGTTATTCCCCGGGCTGTGCTTGCTGTCCGGGATCCCAGCCAGGATCTGGCATGGTATTTTCAGGAGGGACTGGTCCCAGAGAAATAAGTTCATTTTACTGACCAGGCTTCTAGGCAGGTTTTACGAGCTGCCTCTTTTAGGCTATGGGCCTGTGCAAGGGTTCACTACCTTTTGGAGCAAGTGTGAAAACATGTTTTTCCCCTTTGCCAAAGTGGGCTCTAAGTAAGTGCAAATCCACGTTTTCTTGGATGTTTCTTTCCCATTGTGGAAGTAAAAAGGCTGGCTTTTATTTGAGTGAAGTCTTGTCCATCGGCTCTAATAGGGCAGCTACTGGAATGTTTGCCGGCCAAATGCCGAATACAAATCACTAAGCAAAGCGGCCTTGGATCCACGTTCCCAAATTGGGGAGAGCTCTGCCATTTTGACAGTGGGAACAGAAAATGGGAAATCCTAGAAATGTCAAAGTAGCATGAAAACTAAATGGAAAGGTTTTACTTAATTCTCTTTTGTTGCTGACGACTAAGTGCCCCAAACCTGTTCAGTCACTCCCATGCTCAGAATGCAGGAGGGAGGCCCTCTCGGAATTTTCCTGCTCATCTGACGCAGTGTCCTTAAGCATAATGAACTCGGTTAACTAAAAGCATTGCCAAGATTCTGTTTGACGTTGGCAAATAGGTCAGCACTGCAGCGTTTGCTCGACACGGACAACATGCATTCTCAAGTGCAGAGAGCTATTTCCTGATGGGGAAAATCCCCTATCATTACTCAGCAAAGACAGGTAATAATAGTTTGGATTTCTCTGGCGCCTTTTTCTCTGAGAGTTCAAAGGTCTCTCTTCTACTTTATCTCAGTCATCTCTACACTCTGTTGTCAATTAGGCAGGAGCAGGCATTATCATCCCTAACTTGAAGGAAGAAAGGCTGAGGCACATTTTGTTGAGTTGTCCCAGTCATGTTGACATTAACTCAAGTTCAAGTCTCCTGCCTGCAGTGACAGGCATTGACCAAAGTCGGCCCAGACCCTAATGACTTGTTATCTATTGGGCAGGCTCATGCTAGACACTATAAATATGGTAACGTGTTTATTTCACCATGCAAATAATCCTATGAGGTAAGAATTATTATTGCCATTTGATGGTTTAAATAGTTGGCTCACAGTTCTTAAAGCTAGTAACTCGCCATGCCAGTAAGTGTATACTGCTGGAGCCAAGCTCAATGCCATTGTCCACATCAAATTGCCTCCTTTACCTACAGATAGAGCTGGCTCTGGTTCTCTTAGAGCTATACTGCGCCCAGGACTAGGTTGACGTGTGGGTGTCCCAGGCAATCAATTTGGCATCTGTTAATATCAATGCCTTAAAAACATTTGTAAGACATTTGTTTAGTGGGGGAGCCAAAAACTTATTTTCTATTAAATAGAATTTCTCTCTCTTTATGTTTACATTTAAAGTAAGGAATTCATTACATGCATTGACACTAACGTAACATTTTAATGTATTTGGAATAGCTGCCCAGTTCAGTGTCCCCATCACTCGTAATTGGATAGTGTTAGTCACTCACAAGCAGAAGGATAAAGGTAACTTCCAAGAATATAGTTGCACAGTATCATTCAAAAGGAGTTTAAAAATTGCTTTTCCTGATTTGCCTTTTGACAAAAGTTTCCTACTTTTCTGTTTCTCATTCTCTCTTCAGCTTTCTTGTATGATTTTCAGAGCCAGACAACATCCTGGGAAGCTTATTAAAGGGATTAAATTTTAAATATTACACAAAATCACTCATTGCCAATAAATGACGTGACCCCAGGCATAATTTGGTTTCAGATTTCCCACTGGCTTCAGGGAACAATCCGCAGGCTGGTTTCAGGGTTGGGTGGCTTGGCCAATGCTGTCCGGAGCAACTGCTGTAGTAAAACTAAGCAAGAGAGGTAGGGTGACCCCAGTGAGTAGTGGTTGTGAAATTTCCACTTGAGGGTACCCTCTACCTCAATAAGAGTGGAACTTATTATTTAAAAAGGTCAATTTTACCAGTTATGTCAGTGGAAACGTGTGGAAAATATTCTGATTTATTCCACAACTTTTAAATGCATGGTAGAGACTTCGATTGTATCCCTATTCTCATTTGCGCTCCTTGAGGTGGTGAACCCTGAAGCCATGTGTTAAGCTAATGGGTCACACATGAGGGCTTGCCCCCCTGCCAGTCCGAGTCACTGAGTGACTAGATGGATGAGCCCTCTGCTGACCTGCTTTAGACATGTGCCATGAACAAGAAAGAAACCTTTGTAGTCTAAACCATTGAGATTTGGAGGATTGATTTGGTATCTTGTCTAGTACAATCAGTGTCCTGGCCCACTCCTTTCCCTGACTGGGTCTCGCATCCCTTTGGTAACGTAATCATTTGTTCCTCTGTTATCTATTTACAAAGCTGAGGTGCTCCACAGACAATCTAGGTTTGGCTTGGTGACGCTCTTACTGATTCTGGGCTGATGAATGCTGCTAACAGCCCACACAATATTCCTTACCCTCACTGATCTTCCCACTTTGGGCTTTGAGGGTATGAGGCAGAGAGGGAGGTGAAGGTCAAAAGGAGGAATGGAGAGAAGAGGGCAGAATAGGAGAGTGTGGGGATGAAGAAGGTTCTGAAGTAATTCGAATGGGGAAAACAAGATACAAAGGAGACTAAAGGCTGCTTCCTTTCTGGTCCCATCAAGCACTGTCATTCATGGAATCTATCAGTGATTCCTTCATTGATTCTTCATTGATTATCTTACTGCTAAAGTCAATTGTCCATTTCAGAGACAGTAAGACGAGCTACAGAAACATGTGCTTTGGCCTTCAGTTGCTTATATTCTGACAGGGAAAGCATTCACATAAATGGGCATTTGCAGTGCCTTGAAGCACAGAGTATCATGTAGAGCTTTCAGAGGCAAGGGTGGCTCGCCACTGGAGTGGCAATGGGGGGCAGCAGAGTGGGGTGAATGTTTCTGTGAGGGCATTCATGACATTGAGAACTGGCCTAAGGCTTTGAGGTTGAAGAGCATCATCTTGCCAGTACCCCCAGACCTCCACAAGCTCGCTCTCCTGCTGAGCTAACTTACCTCTCAGCGGTGAATTTGAGTCCCAGTGTCAATGCCTGAATTTTTAAGATAGAACAATATCCTCTATCTAGGGCAAGTCAGGCATCGTATCAAGTAAGTGACACTAAAAATACATCGCTAATAATAACTGCTGTTTTCTGAGAGCTATTTCCAGTGAATTATTTCATCTAATCCCCACAATTGCCTTGTTTTTTTTTTTTTTAAAGATTTACTTATTTATTTATTTATCCCCCCGCTTGCTGCTTGTGCTTGCTGTGTCCATTTGCTGTGTGTTTCTTCCGTGTCTGCTTATCTCCCCCTTGCTGTGAGGTCCTGCTGCATCAGCCCACCGTGCCGCGCAGCCGGCCTGCCCTCACAAGGAGGCCCCGGGAGGCGAACCCGGGGCCTCCCATATGGTAAACGGGAGCTCTATCCATTGAGCCACACCCACTTCCCCACAATTGCCTTGTAACATCATCTTTTATCTCTATGTTACAATATTAGAGATGAGAAAACTGGGCCTCCAAAACATTATGTCAGTTGTCTAAGGTCTCTAAGAAAATGTGGTGCTGGATTTTGAATCTTGCAACCTTGCCAGGTTGGCAAGGAAGAAAGTTAATCCTTGGAAGTCGCTTGATGAGCACAGAAGCAAAGTAGATAGGGTTGGATGATTTGGAGAGACACTGATTCCTGCCCTACAATAGAGCCTCCTTTGCAGTAACCTAAGGTCAGTGGTAGCTACCTGGGTCGGGCTACAAAGTTCTTCTTTTAGGGTCTGTTTTCTTGACTAGTCTCCATACAGGCTCCCTCCCTTCTCTTTACTCTTTCTTCCTCCATGGACAGTTTGCATCTTTCCCCATCTATGCATGGTTGTGACTTGCTCCCTCTCTTTGAGTTGGAATTAAGTCAAGGTGGCTTGGGAAGATGGTAGTCTCTGCATGCCATAGGGACTTCCCTAGTTCAGTCTTCTCTGGACAACAGGCTCTGAATGTAGACTCTTCTACATAGCGCACAGTGTGCAGAGCTGCAGCCAAGACCAGGGTAGTCTGAGAATGAACTCAGAGGGGCTCCACAGCCATAGTGTCCCTGGGAAGCTTGTCAGGCTGTATCTGAGATGGGCTACTTGGCTGGGCTTGGAAAATGGAGCAGTGTTTTTCCAGAAAGAAAAAGGGGAGACATTCCCCAAGCAGTGAATGGCTTTCACAAAGCATGGCAGCCTGAGAGATATCTGGAGGTTTAGGGCAATTGTCAAATTGTCAGCAGCTTTGTGTGGCTAAAAATCAAGGTATACAAGGAGATTGGAAGCTGCTGGAAGCCAAGAGCCATGTCCTTTGCTTGATATCCAGCAAGAACAGAACAAGAGCAGATGCTTAATCATAATTTGTTGCATGAACACCTAAGTGTTGAACCAATGTAGGAAGGAAAGAAATCATGGAATCATCTATTCTTTGAATTCCTCACCTTAATCAGTCCTGTTAGTTCCCAATGGTGTGGGGCCACTGATACCAGCTCTTTGCCCCACGCCTGCTGACTTAGACCAATACTTAACAGAAGAGGTCCCTTTTCCGTCAATTCCTCTCCATTTTTATAGGTCTTTCTTCTCTTAGTTTCTTTGTTTCTCTACCTACCTAGTTTTTAATAGAAAAAGACCTAGATTTGGAATTTAAAGTCTTGGGTTCTAGTCCTAGCTTCTGCTACTTTCTAGCTGGATAACCTTTTCCAAATCATTTAACCACTTGATGTCTCGCTTTCATCAGCTATAAAATGGAAATAATAATGCCTATTTCTCAGGAATGTTATGAGACTCAAATGCACAATGCTAGTGTTTCCCAAAGTGAGTTCCACAGATTTTATTAGACATTATAAGAAGGTGAAGGAAGCATCCATCTTTTGGTCAATGAGAAAGTGTGAGAAAGTTTGGGTTGGACAAAATATATTAAATTTCCCAAAACTTTAATATGCTAAAATATATTGTGAACACCAAGAAGCGGTGATGGTGGGTGGAGGGTATAGGATGCAATATTTTGGTGGCAAGCACTATTTATTGCCTACCCACTACCCCTTCCCATTTTCTTCTTTGCTAAAAGATCCGCTCCTTCTTTGTGGAATCAAATATGCCCCGTCCCTTTGTGGCTGGCTCAAGGCACATCAGAGCTTGGTGCTGTAGCTCAGTGGGGTGTATTCATGCAGACTGCAGAGAGGAGGTGAGGTTGGAGGAGGGCCTTATGGGATGAGTAGAAGCTTCCACCAGGCAGTGAGGTGGAGATAGATAATTCTAAGCAGAAGGCACAAGGCCACAAACATTTCATTGTGCCATGGCTTGTGTGTGAGAGGGGCCTGAGCTTACTTAGGCTTCTGTGCCAGGTCTGAATAAGGGCTTTGTGAAAGTAAGGGGTTAGAGGGAAACAACATAAATCATTAGCTTCCTATTCTCCAGCGACAGCGTTATTTGCTCAGAAGATCATGGCCTGTGCCCTCCCTCGGTTGTAATTGCGTGCCACGTTTGGGGAAATGGGGCATTCCCCAGGCAGACCTCAAGGCACACCCTAATCCTCCTGGCCCAAATGACACAGAGCAGCTGGGAGGGGCAGCTCTCTGACAATGGTCCAGACGTTCTTTGGGCTTGACGCTCCCTCTCAGACACTCCCAGGCACTGCCCCTGGAAGGTGTGAGTGAACTTCTCTGAGTGGTGTTGGGCCCTGAGAGCTCAAGCCTCAGGTTAGCGTGGCCTCCACTCCCACTGCCTTCCATCTCTGGGCCTAGAAGCTGACAGAAAAGACAAACCCAGCGAGCAGGTGGGGATGGCAAGTGCATCCTAGAGACAAGTGCAGAGACAAGGTAATACCCAGCAAATCCCATGGGCTGCTGACAAGTGGGACAAAAATGGAAGGCAGATTTCTTTACTCTGGACACAAACTAGAAAGGACTCACTCTACTTGTGGGGGTGGGCCCTTGGATTCCAATGATCAAATCTGTTTGAGAAGAATTCCTCCCGGACCATCCAGTTCTGATCAGGTGCATCCTCTGGGCTTACTTCATGCCGCAGTGCACATTGTGGTAAACAACTGTCCCCTGTCTTCCAGTTCCTTCCCTAGCCTGTGGGCTCCCGGAGGGCAGGACCGGGACCCTGACCTCCCCAGTGCTGCACATGTACCAGCCGAGAAGAGGTGCCCAATGAATGAAGGAAGGAATTTATATAAACATTTCAACAGCATTCAGGACCGCTTTCCTGGGCTTAGGCTCATTATCACTGCGCTCCACATTGTTTTAGTACTCAGCATGACGGCAGCATTATTTATCTTGGAATAACAGTCACGGGCCACCATGCTCTTATGTTGGTCATGCCCTACAGTGGGAGGATGTTGTCCAGTTGGTGAAGGCACTTCACAGACAGGATTCCAAATTGGTCCTCACAATAGTCTTTAGGCCAAGAAGAAGATACCATTCCCGTTTTGTAGACGGCACCTGAGTCGCCAGCCCCATGCCACACTACGAGTGCCTGGAGACTTGAGACTTGACCTCCTCTTCTCCAAAGGCCCAGCTTTCTGCTCCACTTTGCTGCCTCACTCAAGTCAAGGGCAATTATTGGACATTTATTCATTCAATAATAAAGTGACTAATTCCCAATTTTCTTTCTCTATGGATGGTTAATACTCTTTAATAGCCGCATAAGCTGCTTTACAGAAATGCACCAAAAGAAAAATTATTGCTCTCCTTTAAACTAAAGAGGAAGTGGTTATAATAATAATGCGGACAATGTGGTCAAGCTCTCTTCCATTCCCTCGCCAAAGTTTGATTCCTCTCTCTTTGTACGTCTTCAAATGTTCTTCCCAAGTCCTAATGCCTTAGGTAATACTGCTGACAGCCTTGGAATCTCAGCAGGGTATACAATGTGAAAGCAAAATTTTAAAGCATTTCCTTCTCAAAATTCAGAAGGAGATTGGGAGGAAGGAGAGAGAAAAAATTTGAGTAAACATGGCAGAGCACAACAGTTACAACACATTTTAATTCTGTTTTTTTGGTTAGCATTTGTCAGATTCCACATTTCGTGCTCATGCTTGTACTGAACATTATTGCGTTTGACTGTCCTGATCACACGCCGAAACCAACCTGACCACCCAGCGTGAATTTTTTTTTTCTTGAGATTCAAGAGCTCCCTGCCAATTTCCGCACAGCTCCGGGGTGACAGATCTGGAAGCAGCAGTTAACAAACAAAACCGTTTTCCATTTTCTCTCCCCTCAGGGATTAGCTCTTGCCTTCACCCTAATGAGAAGGTTTGGAGATTGCCTCTGATGGTTTTTTCCCTATATGCTGTTTTCTGGGTGAAACCAGCGGGGACCGCTTTCTAAAAGGAGGGTGGAAGCTGCTTCAAATCCTCCCCCTTCCTCCGCAGGGACCGGCAGCAGGTGCCTGCTGGGTGAGAAAAGGAATGACCGTTTTTACTGTCAAGCCTGACTCCCCATCTGGCGAGGAGAAGGATGCCTCCCTGGGCCCACGCTGGCGGTCCAGAGAGCCACGAGGCTCCTTTTCCCTCAGGCAGCCTCCTGTGGACGGCCGGCCTCATCCCCACTGGAGCCCGCCAGCAGCTCCCCAGACTCCCCGGCAGCATGAGCAGTCCCTCAGCAGCAGCGTACACGAGCCCTCCCAGCAGCTTCCACCCCAAACCATGCACGCTGCTCAGATCCCACACCCTGCGCATTGCTCAGACCCCAAACCATGAGCGTTGCTTGGACTGGCTTTCAGTGGAAGGAGCAGGAGGAGCCAAAAGCAACGGGGGAAGGGAAATCCTTTCTCCCTTGGCACCCAGGGCATGGAAACTCAGGGTTGAGAGAAGCCTTGATGGTTTCCAGTCCAGCCTCCCTTGGCCTACCACGTGGTATCCAGCTTGCACACCCATCCCATCCCATCCCATCAAGAAGCAGCTTGACTCTCTGAAAGTTCTCTATTCAATTCAATGGAATCCAACAAGCCTGTATTGAGTATTGACTGGGCCAAAGCGTAGTGGAGACATGAAATGAACTCCTACCAAGATATACACCCCTTGGCCTCCCCAACACAGTAGGCCTGCTTCCTCCTCCATTCTATAGCTGTTCTCATATTTGAAAACAGAGCTTATGCCCCAGGCCCAAGTCTTCTTTTCTGCAGACTTAACATCCTGTGTCCTCTGCTTTGACCATGTTCCTCTTTTTCCATGTCCCCTTGAAACTCACATTCATGGACCACCTAGGATAGAAGAGGGCTCACTGTCCTTCATAATGCAGCCTGAAAGCAAGATATGCCTTAGCCATGCATGGCCAAGAATGTGGGTCACAGTATTGATGACAGAGGGAACTGAATTTGGGGTACTTATGAAAAATACCAGAAAGAACCCCTATCCCATCTCATCACACTGACACTTCATCACTCCCAATTCCTTAAGACCTTTTATAGCTGACTTAATAGCAAAGCCAGTGAGCACGCTCTGGGTTCCTACTGGGAACCCCTCTTCAGGTCAGGATCTCAGAGTTATAAGTCTCTATGCTCGAGGCTTGACATGCCCCATCCACAATGCTCTCCCATCTGCTTTGCTCCAGATGCTGGGGCGTCTTTTTGGCAAGCACCTCCCATGTGCGTGTGGGGAAAGTAGGGGGTGGTGGTATAAGTCAGCAGCATTTGCTGCACCCCTGTCTCCACATAAAGCAATGTCCGATGACTTGGGGACTTCCTGGTTGCACCGAGCTGAGGGCCCACTGAATCTTGGTTCTGCTCAGTGGTCTCCTGCCCCCAGAGAGGGAGACGGTTCCTCCTGACCCTTTCCTCTGCCTCAGAGGTCTGGCAGGAGCAGGAGAGGGAGGGGGCTAATTCCCCGTCTGGGGGTAGTGACAAGGACTGCTGAGTTGATACTTGTGAAGCCTTTAGAATAGGCACATAGTGGGCACTCAGCCAGGCTGACCTGGTGAGCAGAGGACGGGGGCTCTGGAATTCTGACTCCACGTCCCGTACACTTTCTGCTGCACGGATCCCAGCGCTACTTTTGAATTTTGGCACACCCCAGCCATGGCAGGCCTCCTGCTCTCCGTGCCCCTCTGCCTCCACACCCTGCTTTATTGCTATTATTTTTTAACAGATGAGGAGACTGAGAAAAGTGACAAAGTTGTAGCCTAGTTCGTGGCAAACCTGGGTCAGCATCCAGTGCCCCTGACTTCCATTTGGTTACTCTTTTAGTGAACCCAATATCTACAAATTAAGAAAGGAATGAGCTACACCCACACGCAGAGCAAAACAGAGTATCTTGAATTTCATCCCTGCCTCCAACTAACACTCATAACTCTTGTGATCAGTAATTCATTCCAACAGCTCTGACATTTCCAAGTGCGGTTCAACATATATTAATAGTGGCAAGTAGACAGGGTCTGGAGTCTCCGTGGGAGAAACGCTTCTTTAGAAGTTCTGCATGACTGAGCTACGGCACATGCTCCTCCTGGCTGGTGCCTGGAATTCCAAATTACGTTTGTTCAGCTCCACGTCCCCTCCACCGCCTCCCAAAGGGTGGAACAAGTGCAGGCTGGGGTGGTGAGAGCCACGTGTCCGACAAAGGGAAGATGGTCCCAGCAGCTCCCTGGGGGCTGAGGAGGCCTGGCTCACATGCCAGGATTCCCAAGTTCAAACAAACAAACAAAAAATCTATCATCACATCGGTGGAGAGTTCTTGCTTCCCATGAGTTGGATTTCCTGGCTGCCTCTCTTCTTCCCCCACCACAGCACACAGCATTCCCATGAGTGAGAGCAAGTGCCAAGAGAAGATCTATGGATGAACTTGGGAAATAACTTTGGCATTCAGAGTGGCCCTCTAAGATGCTGTTTTAGCCTACCTTTGCAATCTTACCTTGTGTGGCTCTCCTTCATGCAGCCTGTGCTGTGGCCAACATGAACTGCTCACCCCGTCTGAGCCCTGTGGCCTCCCTGCCTTTGCTCAAGACACCTGCTGGAACTCCTGAACTCACCTCCCCATGGCCAGATCCTACCTAGCCTTTAAGATGTAACTCATATGCTGCCTCCTCCAGGACACCCTCCCTCATCTCTGCAAGTGATGCTCCATCTTCTGGCCCCTCAAAGGCCCATCTCAATATTCATTCAACTAATAGTTATTGAGTTCCTCCCATGAACTAAGTACTATTCTAGGTGTTTGGGGGTACATCAATGAACAAAGATCCCTGACTGGAGAGTTTACAATCTGGCATCTTCCTTAATTTACTACTTCTGTACAAGCTTTGTCCTCCTGCCAGACATTCTGCCATTCAGGGTCAGATTGATGTCATTTCTGTCACCTCTATGTATCTTTTCTTTTTTAAATTCAAACTTTATTTCAAATTCAAAAAATAAAATAACAGACAAAAGGCAGAGCTGAACAAGTTATGGAAGCATTACTCCTAAAAAGTTCTATCCAGACACTTATCTCATCTAATCCTAAAAGCAAACTCAGTTGTTCCTTTGTTGTTCAGAAAGATACACAGATGAACACAGATTAATTAAATGACCTAGTTAAGTTCTCCTTATTAGTGAAAAAAAAAAAAGGAAAAAAAATGTTTAATCATATTCATATCTCACAAAACCAAACTCCATATTCTTTTTTTAACCTTTGGCATTAATATAGTACCTTCTTTGCTTTTGCTACAAAAACATTACAATATTGTTGTTAACTGCAGTCTGTAAATCACGTTAGTTATATTTTTTGCATGTATCACTGCATTCTTAACACTTTTGTAGTAAAAGAACATTCCTGAATTTTTCTTATTAACCACAGTCCTCATCTACTGCCAAAATCGTGTTATACATTCCCTATATTATCCTCCAGTTGTCCTCCAACTAATATTAACCTCCTGAGATTACTGGTTTCAGCCACAATCACATCCATAAATAGTGTTTATTACACTCAATATAATGTGTTACCATTAAGTCCATCCATTACTGCATGTTTGCAGTTGACCTTATTAAACATTCTACATGCATCCAGCATCTGAACCTACATTCCGTCTCCCACCATCCTCCACTTCATAGTTCAACTCCATAAGTCTATTCTTTGTATTTAATTCATATCAGTGAGACCATACAACAGCCATCCTTTTTGTGTCTGGCTTATTTCACTCAGCATAATGTCCTCAAGGTTCTTCCATGTTGTCATGTGCTTCCCCAATTCATTTCTTCTTACAGCCGAATAGTCTTCCATCGTTTGTACCACATCTTATTTATCCATTCATCGGTGGATGGACACTTGAGTTGTTTCCATCTTTTAGCAATTGTGAATAATGCTGCTATGAACATTGGTGTGCAAATGTCTGTTCTTGTCCTTGCTTTCAGTTCTTCTGAATATATTCCTAGTAGCAAGATTGCCAGATCACATGGCAGTTCTATATTTAGTTTCCTGAGGAACTGCCAAACTGTCTTCCAGAGAAGCTGCACGTTTTCCACTCCCACCAACAGTGAAGGAGTGTTCCTATTTCTCCACATCCTCTCCAGCACTTACAGTGTTCTGTTTTTTTTTTTATTAACAATGACCATTCTGTATGGTGTGAAGTGATATCTCATTGTAGTTTTGATCTGCATTTCCCTAATAGCTAGTGATGTTGAGCTTCTTTTCACGGGTCTTTTTCCACTTTGGAAAAATGTCTGTTCAATTCTTTTGCCCATTTTTTAAATAGGGTTGCTTGTCATTTTGTCATTAAGTTGTGTGATCACTTTATATAGGATATAACTCAAACCCTTGTCAGATATGTAGTTTCCTAAGATTTTTTCCCACTGAGTTGGCTGCCTTTTCACCTTCTTAACAAAATCGTTTGAAATACAAAAGTGTTTAATTTGGAGGCAGTCCCATTTCTCTATTTTTTCTCTCCTTGCTCGTGCTTTGGGTGTAAGGTGTCAGAAACCACCACCTACCACAAGATCTTGAAGATGTTTCCCTACATTTTCCTCTAGGAGTTTTATGGTTGTAGTTTTTATAATTAGGTCCTTGATCCATTTTGAATTAATTTTTGGATAAGGTGTGAGATAAGGGTCCTCCTTCTTTCTTTTAAATATGGGTATCTAGTTCTCCCAGCGCCATTTGTTAAATAGGTTGTTTTGATCCAGCTGAGTGGGTTTTTGACGGCCTTGTTAAAAATCACTTGACCATAGATGAGAGGGTCTATTTCAGAACTCTTGATTCGATTCCATTGGTTGGTCTGTCTATTTGTATGGCAATACCATGCTGGTTTTTTTTTTTTTTTAAACTGCAGTTATGCTTTAAAGTTGGGGAGTGAGAGTCCTCTAACTTTGTTCTTCTTTTTCAAGATATTTTTGGCTATTCAGGGACACTTACCTTTCCAGATAAATTTGATAATTGGCTTTTCCAATTCTATAAAGAAGGATATTGGAATTTTTATTGGGATTACTTTAAATCTGTAGATCAGTTTGGGTAGAATTGACATCTTAATGATATTTAGTTTTCCAACTCATGAACACAGAATATCCTTCCATTTATTTAGATCATCAATGTTTCCTTTTAGCAATGTTTTGTTGTTTTCTGAACACAGGTCCTTTATGTCCTTGGTTAAATTTATTCCTAAATATTTGATTCTTTTAGTGGCTATTATAAATGGAATTTTCCCCCTGACTTCCTCCTCAGATTGTTCATCAATAGTGTATAGAAGCACTACTGATTTTTGCATATTAATCCTGTATCCTGCCACTTTGCTGAGCTCATCTATTAGTTCTAGTAGCTTTGTTGTGGACTTTTAGGAATTTTGAAGATATAGGATATTATCAGTGAACAGCCACAGATTTACTTCTTCCTTTCCTATTTGGGTACCTTTATTTCTTTTTGTTGCCTAATTGCTCTAGTTAGAACTTCTAGCATTATGTGGAATAACCGTGGAGAGAGTGGGCATCTTTGTCTTATTTCTGATCAGGAAAGCTTTCAGTCTTTCACCATTGAGGGCAGTGTTAGCTGTAGGTTTTTCATTTATGAACTTTATCATATTGAGAAACTTTCCTTCTATTCCACTCTTTTGGAGTGTTTTATTTTTTCTTCAAGGAAGAATGTTGTATTTTGTCAAATGCCTTTTCTGCATCTATTGAGATGATCCTGTGATTTTTCTTCTTCAGTTTATTAATGTGGTGTATTACACTGATTGATTTTCTTATGTTGAACCACTCATGCATATCTGGTATAAAGCCCATTTGATCGTGATTTATAATTTTTTAATGTGTTTTTGAATTTGGTTTACTAGTATTTTGTTGAGGATTTTTGCATCTATATTCATTAGAGAAATTGATCTGTAATTTTCTTTTTTCTTAATATCTTTATTTGGCTTTGGTACCAGGGTGATGTTAGCTTCATAGAAGGAGAAGCGTTTCTTCCTGTTCAATTTTTTGGAAGAGTTTGAGTAAGATTTGTATGAGATCTTTAAATGATTGGTAGAATCCACGTGTTAAGCCATCTGGTTCTGGAATTTTCATTTTGGGGAGGTTTTTGATGACTGTTTCAAGTTCTTTACTTATGATTGGTTTGTGAGGTCTTCTGTTTCTTTTAGGGTCAGTGTGGTTTGTTCGTGTGTTTCCAGGAATTTGTCTCTTTCATCAAAGTTGTCTAGTTTGTTGGCATACAGGTGTTCATAGTATCCTCTTATGATCTCCTTTATTTCTGCTAGGTCAGTGGTAATGTCCCCCTTATCATTTCTGATTTTATTTGTGTACATCTTCTCTTTTTTTCCTTTATTAATCTAGCGAAGGATATATCGGTTTGTTGATCTTCTTGAAGAACCAATTTCTATTTCTGTTAATTTTCTCTATTTTCAAATTCTCCATTGCATTTATTTCGGCTCCAATCTTTATTATTTCTTTCATGCTTCTTGCTTTAGGATTGTCTATGTATCCTTTCAATGGCTTCTCATTGCTACTGCTATAAGGACATCATGCCGGGCATGCCCTACTAGATCTCTATGGCTCCAATCATGCGGCATATTGTTTTCCTTCTAGTGTTCTCTGTTCCCGGTTTCTTTCAGTCTCTTCTACTCATCCTGCCACGGTGCCTTTGCACATGCTTTCCTTCTACATGGCATGCTAAGTTGAATCTCAACTTAAGCATTAATTCCTGAGGAGGAACTTCCTTGGTCTCCATAAATCAAATGTCTTGACACTTTCATAGCATTTTAGCTGTTGTATCACTTATCACGGTTGCATGTTTACATGTATCTGTGAAAAAATTTCACTTATAGCTCTCTCCCCATCCTGATGGTGAGTAGCTTGAAGGAAGAGATGGTGTCTATTTTTGTTTACCATTTGCAGCCCTGGCTCATAGTAGGGGCTCAGTGTGTTTGTTGAATGAATGAATGAATATCCCTACAAATCATATAGACCAGATAATCCATGATAGACTCCATTTCCAACATTCTGCCCTTGTCTATACATTTTTGGTTGTCTGGCCATTTATCCTAACTTGAGTTTCAGAAAATATAGCTACCTGACCAGAGCTATAGTCTGTGCATAGAAAAGGTGCTTAGGTACTTCTTAAGATATAGATAATTTCAAAGTTTGGTATGTGGGGCTACTGAGGTTGGTGAGAATCAAAGCTGACAGTGGCATGTCTCCTCAAGTACAGATGTACACATTTCCAAAAGGCTCATCAATGGGAGCTTGGGCCTGCTGGAGGTCTGTTTACATTGTGTCAGAAGGGATAAGGTGGATCTTTCTGGAATCTTCACTTGAGGCATAAAAAGTTTTACCTAAAGACCTTGCAATCAGTGTAGAAGACTAGTCAAAATGGAAAATAAATTTTTCTTTTAAGGGAGGAAAAAAAGTAGCATTGGGTGATAATTCTTTCTCTCTCCATCTGCCCCCTTCAAAATAAGCAGCAGTAACACCTTCAGTTTACTGAATGAAAAAAAAAAACAAAAACAGTTGTCAGTTTACAAAATACTTTCATATATATTGGTTTATTTAATTATTATGCTAATCTGGTAAGGGGGTATCATTATTCCCATTTTTACAGAGGAGGAAACTGAGGGTCAGAATTGTTTGCCCATGGACATACGGCTGTTATATCAGACAAGATGGCGAGGTTACAAGAATTCCAAAATCTTGGTGTCTTATAGGAACAAAGGCTTACTTCTGGCCCATGCTATTTGTCCAGTGTGTGTTTCCTGGGGGATTTGTTGCCTTTTCCCTTCACTTGAGGACCCCAGCTGATGAAGCAGTCACCGTGTGAAATGTTGCCAGCCATCCTGGTACGGTGAGAGTGAGAACTCTGGAGGGTCTCCCACTGGCCAATTAAATGCCCATGCATGGAGGTGATGCATGCCACTTTTGCTTATAATTCATAGCCAGGACTAGCCATATGACTCTACCTAGCCACAGGTGGCCCAGGAAGTGAAATCCTACTGCATGAGTTTAAATGTAAAAGTCCAATATGTGATTTTGTCCAGCTAGATGTAAGCTTCAGTGTTCGTACAGTCAGAGTGATTACTTTCAAGGAGGGCGTTTGGTTATTCTCATGGTGATGTTTGATCAAGATTCCAAATCCTACTTAACTTGACCCTTGGCATCCCCTGTCCCTTTGACCAAAGTGCTGCTGTTTTCCTCTTTGAGTCTATCATGAAAGATTCCTGGCTTCCTAAAGCCTCTCCCCTAAAACTCAACATCCGCACACAGCCAAAATGATCTTTATGAAACACCAACCTGACTGTAACTCAATATCTTTAACCACTTGCTGTGCCCTAAGAATAAAATCCAAAAAGGATGCTTCTTGATCTGGTTCCCCCTATGTGTCCTGTCTTATCCCTCACTCTGCTGGCTATTTGTCTTTTTTGCTCTCAGATGCTCTTCCTGGCTTTTTCTGCTCTGCTCTGTATCACAGATTCACAGGGAACTACATTTTCAGCTCCCTTGCCCTCTGGCTTCCAGGTAGGTCTAGTTAATCGAGGGTGGGGTGGGGCAGAAGACTGGCAGGAGGTCAGGAGGGGGGAATAATGCAGCCTATGTCTTCGCTCATCTCTGCTTTGGGTGGCTTCTCCAGCAGCAACTATGCCCCCTCCAAGACTGCAGACCCTGCTGGACAGGGATAATGTGGTTTCATTGTCCACTTGCTAACACTGGTCACCAGACTCTCTCCAGCCATTGGAGCAATAGAAGCTTCCTGCTGTTGCTAACCCAAGATTGCTTCTCCACTCCCTCTGGCTTCTCAGGCGTATGTGTAAGTAATTCCCTGTATTAAATTCCCTCTCTTTGAATACCTAGAGTGTTTTCTGTTTTCTGCTGGAACTCTGAGACACAGATTAAATGACCATTCCTGTGAACACTCTGGCTCTGGCATTTTAACTAGAGCTGATTCATTCTTTGCAGCAGCATGTGAAAGAGTCTCCCAGGCACCGCCCCCTTGCCTGTTCAACATATTACCATTTACAGCTTCCTGACTCTCAGGTTCCATGGCCTCATAATTTGCTTCCTGATAACTTTCTCAGGTCCTCCTTTCTTTGGTGAATAGTTTGGAACTCTCAGCCTGCCCTTTGGAAACAATTTGCATGCTCCCTTGATTTCAGTAAAATCACAGATCGTAGAGACATGACTTCCAACACCTTGGCTCCTCAGGAACCATCTAGCCTCCCATGAGGAAAGGAGAACCAGACACTCATGCGGTGCTATCGCCTACCTCTGTGCCTTTCCATTCCCTTCATCTGAAATCCCCTTCTTCCTTCTCTGCCTTCTAAACTTCTGCTGATTTTTCAAGACTGTGTTTGAGCCTCCCATTTCCTTGGAAACCTTCCCTGAGTTTGACTTGAAGAAGCTTCTGAGCTTGGAGTTCACAGGGCTCCTTGGGCCTATGCCATCAGACTATCTTGAAGTTGTTGGTTAATTTGACTGTAGCTTCTTATGGGCTTTGGGCTTTTTGGAGGAAGGGACCATGCCCTGGTCATTTCTGTATCCTCAGTGCCATTCATGGAGCCTGGCTCCAAATAGGTGCTCACTTAGTGGTTAAGAATGACTTGAGGATAACTGAGTGTTTAGACTGGAAAAAGGCTGAGGTCAAGAATGATCAGCTGTCTACCCCACTCATTAAAATTAGGTTCCAGTTCGGTACCTAATTTTGAGAAGCACCATCCTGAGACATATTTACTTGCAAATTGTATTCCAGAGTAGTTCAACCACATTAAACTATTGGTCAAGGTGTTTAAGATTGACATTTAAACCCTGGTAAAAATCTACCAAATACAACAACTGTTTTTCAGATTAATTCACACAAAGCTTCTTTCACCTGGCAATAGTAGATCAACAAAACTAACCACATCTCAAGACCATTTGGTCTAAATAAATTTGAGTAAAATTTAACCTGTCAGTTTTCCCAATAGTTAGTTGTATCTTTTTTTGTTGGTTTTGGATAGCTGGATAAATTGTTGTTTTTCTTTTCCATCAAAGTGCTGGACTTTGACAGGTTATTGTTTATAATTTGGCAGGTCTCAGTGGTAATATACCTGCCCAATGATTAATTACCAAGGTTTAAAATATGAGCTGTTAGAGCCTGGGGAACAGCGATTTTTTGAGTTTTCTCATTACAATCCATTAGTATTATATCCAGAATGGAGCAGCTCTTTGAAAAACAAATGGACACCCATCACAGTCTCTCTCCATAACTGGTGTGGGCATTTAAGCCAAGGAAACAGTATTTTCAAGTATAGAGGTCTAAGTGTGGCTTCAATGGGGCACTGCAGATGCGGGAGCGCTGGGTGTTTCCTGTGTGGGCACACCCAGAAAGTGAATGTGTTCAGAGAAACAGGTCTTCCTTTTGACCCTCAGTCTGAGCAGGGAAGCAGGGGTGCCCGAGCAACCAGAGCGCTTAGATATCCTCTGGTCCATTCCAGGTTGCTGAAGGAAGAGAAGGAGTCTGGTCTTGGAGTCAGAACATCAGAGCCCAAACCTCCTTTTCTGATATGTGCTAAGACTGATCACAGAAGAGGCATTTTTGCTTTGCGTTGGCCGGCAGCCTTTGGCTCAGGGTATAATAGGCTGAGGATGCCTACAAGAGGGAATGGTTTTCAATTGAAATGAATTTTACTTTGCTAATGTTCCTGGCATTCTCTAAGCCTTGGTATCTTCCTTTTGTTAAAAAGGTTAACATTCACTTCTGGGGGTGTGGCAGGTTAAACAAGATGGTGTGTGTTAAGTGCCAGGTCATAATGGCACTCATTACTGGTCAGTTCCCCTTTCAGTCTGGCTTCAGTGCTTGGGGTAAAAGATACTGATTTAGTAACTCCGCCTCTCTTCCCCACATCCCCTGTCAAACACGAAGCCATCCATGAAAGGGAGAGGAAAGCCCGTCTGGGTCGACTCCAGCACCTAGTATGGGAATCTGGAGGTGGCGTCTTGTTTTGTCCCTCCAGACGCTGAAATGTTTTGGTTAAGAATTAGTCCTTACACTGGGTTTTGAATAATTGAAATGAAGACTGACATTGGAAAACTTATTTATGTTTTGTATTTTGATTTTGTTTTCTTTTATTATTAGCATTGTGATTTTTGATTTCCACTAAAAATCAAAATTAGAAATGTCATGATACTGCTATAAAGACTGCTAATGTATTTCTGATCAGCCAAACCAAAGAGTACAGGGAGTATCCCAAGGATTTTTTTCCTCAAGAGAGTTTGAGGTAAGGGATAAT
>JAQZBX010030320.1:0-26872 GCA_029593785.1 Cabassous unicinctus | reverse complement strand
TGGCACTGGAAAGCCCTCTCTGGTTGCCTTGATGTTCTGAAATTCTGCCATGTCATATGTTTACAGTTATACATCGCCCTTTTCAGGGGTCCTCGTTTTTAAAGTACACACTTTCCAGAGGACATCCCTTCCTCCTTGGTGTGGTTTAGTTTACTAGGTATGAGGTATTTTCCTTATTAAGGCAGCCTGACAACAGTGGACACCCAAAGACGGGGGTTTGTGTGCTCCAGGGGAAAAGGGGAAGTGGGATCAGGGCCTCTGAAGGACGATGAAAAGAAAAGTAATAGGAGAAATTTTGCACAGTGTTCAGGCCTGTGGTGTCATTCTGTTCCCCAGAGATATCAGAGCAGCTTCTCTACCTTCCCAGGGATGTGTTTACACAGCCAAGTCCCTCTGGTCCCCTGGGACCTCCACCGTTGAAATGTGTGGGACAGCCAGCAACTAGCTGGCCCAGGGCGCCACCTGCTGTCTGCCTGCCTCTTCTGCACTCTGGGCTGGGCTGGTCCTTCTGCCTGTCTGGGACTACCTCATCCTTGCCCATCTACCAGCAGCCCTGAGCCCCTCTCGCCCTTCTACAGGACATCACACTCCCTTGGTCTTGGAGCCAGGTGAGATATCAGGATTTGTTTCGCAGTGACCTTGAGGTCTGACACCTGAACCAATTCCCTGGCAGATGGTGGGGCCTGAGGCTTGGGTTCATATTCCAAAATTAAAAGCATCTTGCATCCTGTCTTTGCTTTCCCAGCTGGAGCGGTGAGAATAAGGCCACCACGGTGACCTTGATCGGTGGCGAGGGACGGAGGGGAGGAAAGGAGTGACTCACTGTGCACCTTCTGTGTACGTTAGGCATGATGCGTTGGACCCTATTTTGGTCTCCGCAATTTGTCGTCATTCAGTGCTATTTTCCCCATTACGCAGAGGTGGCAGAGGGATTGCGGGGTAGGCCTCCGTCTCCATGGAGACTGTGACGCTGTCCCGTTGGGGGAAGTTTGGGAGGGGGGAGACTGGGAGGCTGGAGAAGGCCTCGGATTTGATCCCCGGAGGCCCCGAATTAAAGGTTTTTCTTTTATCTGTTTCAGGGCTTGGGAAGACTGGCCAATCCCACTGTAGAAGGGGAAACTGAGGCCCGGAAAAGGGAAAGGTCACAATGCGCCCCCAGGGAAGAGCCAGGCTCAGCTGAGCCAGGACTCTGCGCCCTCGGCTTTCTCCCAAAGCCGGAGAAGCAACCTCCCCGCCACCTCCCAGTTCCATTCTTAAACTTTGAGTTTTCCTTGAAACAAATCCTAGCGTCCGCGAACCTAGAGCCGACGCTCGTAGACTTCCCCTTTAAGGAGCCCTTCCCCTTTAAGACTCAGGCGCCTTCTGTCACGCTGCACCGCAACCCTAAAGCCCCGCCCCTTCAAGCAGCTTCCGCGGCGGCGGCAGCAGCGCTGCGGTCAAGGCCCCTTTAAGGCTGAGCCCCGCCCCCTGGCTCCCCGCCCCTCCCCCTCCCCCTCCCCCGCTAGCCCGCACCTGGTGCCCCGGCTGGCCCTGCGGTGCGGCTCCGGGTGGTGAGCGCGGGGTCCCGAGGGGGCGCGCGGCCGCATTCCCGTCTTTCCCCGCCCTTGCCGCGTCCTCGTGGGCCCCGGGGGCGGAGCTGGAGCGGCGACGCGAGCGGGGGAGATGGGGTGGTCGGGAGCGCGGGAGGGGCGGGTCGGGACCCGGCCGGGCGGTCGGCTCGGGTGACGCCGGGGGAGGGGATGGCGCCCCGTGGTGCTCACCAGGTCACGGGGGTCTGGGAACTGGGGCTCCCGGCAAGTGGCGCCCCCACTCTCTCTTGCTCGACCAATGCCCCTGGTTGGGGAAGCGCCCCCTGTGGTCCTCTGGGGTCCAGGCCCCAACATGCGGGCCGGCTGCTGGCGGGGACCCGCCTCCTGAGCCCGCAGACGCGGAGGCCGCCGGGGAGGCCCAGGCTGAAAGGGGTGGCCTCTGAGTGCGGCGACAGGCGGGCCCCGGCCCTCGTCGGACTCCAGGCAGAGCTGGGGGCCCCAGCAGAAGGCGCAGGGGTGGAGGTGGCCAGCAGCCTGGCCCGTGCGGGCTGAGCTGGGGCTTGGGGAAGGGGCTGGCTTCCGGACCTCAGTTGCAAACCTTCTCTGCCCATCAGAGAGCCCACGGTCACCATGGCGATGCGGGAGCTGGTGGAGGCCGAATGCGGGGGCGCCAACCCGCTCATGAAGTTGGCCGGGCACTTCACCCAGGACAAGGCCCTGCGTCAGGAGGGCTTGAGGCCTGGCCCCTGGCCCCCTGGAACCCCAACTCCCGAGGCGGTGAGTGTTTTCGAGGCTGAAAGCCCCAGTGGTGGGCTGGGGGGTCCAGGTGAACACCTTGGGATAACTGCTTTCTCTTCTGTGCTGCAAGGAATAGCAGCTGCCACTTAGCCAGTGTTTACTGAACACTGTACCAAGCCCTGTGCCTCTTTATGTAGTGAAGGCTACCATTATGTAGATGAAGAAACTGAGGCCCAGGGCAGTTATGTGACTTGCCCAAAGTCGCGTGACTAGTAAATGGTAGAGCCGGAGTTTAACCCATGTTTACCTGACTTGCTTGCCATGATCTTCACTGTCCCTTTTTGCCCCCTTTTCTTCTCTGTCTTAGGTCTCTAAGCCTTTGGGAGCAGCTTCTGAAGATGAGGTAAATGTAACATTTCCGCCACATTTTCTCTTGCCCATTGTGTTTTGACCTTTAAACTTGGCTCGCCCGTATTTCAATCTTTGGACTTTCCTTCCTAATGAGATCTGCCTTAGCTCCCTTCTTTTTTTCATGTATTATTTGAGTGTTTCTAAATTTGTGGGAAAAAAGTGTCTTTTTTTATATGTCTCCATTTTCTATGTTTCCATTTCCTTGTATCCCTCATCTAATGGGCCCTTTCTCTCGCTGGGGCCTCCTGACCCTGTGGGTTAATTTTACCATCTCTTTTTCTGACAGTTGGTGGCCGAATTCCTGCACGACCAGAATGCATCCCTTGTATCCCGTGCCCCTCAGACCTTCAAGATGGATGACCTCCTGGCGGAGATGCAGGAGATTGAACAGTCCAACTTCCGCCAGGCTCCCCAGAGAGGTGGGTCCAGGGTCTGGTGGGAGAGGAGATCACTATTTTCTGTGCAGGCAGGACCTAAGGGATTCTGTATTTGGATGCTGATCGCACTGTGGAACTGAGATGCAGAAGACAAAAGGAACATGGAGCCCTCAGGGTCCCTAGGCATGATAGAATATGTGTTTCCTTTCTTCTTTTTTAGTTGTCTTTCTCTCTCTTTTAAGCCCCTGGTGTGGCAGACTTGGCCTTGTCTGAGAACTGGGCCCAGGAATTTCTTGCAGCTGGAGATGCTGTGGATGTAACTCAGGATTATAATGAGACTGACTGGTCCCAAGAATTCATCTCTGAAGTTACAGGTGAGGCTGTTCATCGAAAAATCTGTAATGGCTCCTGTGGAGCAAAGGTCTATACTGTTTCCTTAATTCATTTTAAGGTATAGGGTGATTTCAGCTGTTGATGATTTTTCTGGCCTCTTGACTCAATTCTGTAGGGCACTGGGCCTGATTTCCACTTCAGAAATATTATTGAAATACAATAAGCAGAGGACTGAATTCAAACTGGATAAGAGATTATGGATCTCTCTCTTGCTTTCTGCATATATGTGGAGAACAAGGAGTCAGGTCTACCTCTTTTTTTAAATCCAAACCTTATTATTATATTTGGTGGAATGGATCCCTAGAGGTTGTATGGATGGTATTGTTACCCAGGAAGAAATATTCACGTGGCACCTGGGATTGTAGCATGTCATCTTGAACACAGTTGGGGCCTTGGAAAGTGGGGTTGTGGGGTTCAGGGACCTGAAGTATATGGCCTTGGAGGACAAACATCATACCCTGATGATAATAATAAAAATTAATAATAATAGGTAATGGTTGTCAAGTAGTGTGCTATGCTTTGGGATACGTGCATTATCTATTTAATTCCTAGGAGAACCCTTAAGGTAGTTACTGTTTTTATTCCAAGTTTATAGAAAAGAAAACTGAAGCTTAGAGGGTAAGTAATTTGCCCAAGGCAACATGGCTTTGCAGGTGGTGTGGTTGGGATTTGACTCTGGCTGAATGACCCCAGGCCCTGGGGGCCTGCCTGTTACGCTGTGCTGCCAGGACTGCAACTTACGCTCTTCCTGCTCTGCCTGTTTTCAGGGGCTCAGCTGCGTTGCTCCTCCTTGAGAGCATCTCCTGCTCACTGCTTTCCTTGGGGTTGACTTTTCTTTCCTTAAGCCTGCCAGGTAGGGGACATGGGGAAGGGCCATCTCCTCAGTGTTCCTCTTCCTCATTGCTCTCAAAGAGAAGCTCCATTAGTCTTTTTCCAGTTTTATTTTTATTTTTAAAATTTTTTCTTTTCCTTTCTTTTTTTTTTCTTTTTCCAATTTTAGAAATCAAGGATAAGAGATAAAGACGGAGAAAGTTTCAAAGATTCTGGACTCTCAGGGAGCTCCAGTCATTGTAGTTCCTGGAGTTTTCTGAGATGATAAATGAGACTTAATTGCTTTCTCCCCTACATTTTTCTTCTCTTAAAGATAGGATTTCCTTCAGACACAAAAGAGAAAAACTCAAAAGTCTAACAGCTAAAACTACGTTTCATACAAGCTGATAGTCCCTTTGGCCATGGCTCCTTTCCCCAACCATAAGGAGCAGCTAAGGCAGAGCAGCAGGGGTCTGGGTTCAGGAGCGCCAAGTGCTTTGCATTCTTAAACTCATTTGGTCTTCACTTATAAGCTGGGTCTTTCCCCCTCCCCATTGTATGGATGAGGAAACAAGTTTGGAAAGGTTACATGCTTGGTCCAAAATTGTTCTGTAACAGAGGTGGTATGCAAAGGCATGTCTGTCTGACTCCAGGTTCCAGACTTAGACCCCTTCCACTGCCATTGAGAGGCTTCCTGTGCAGTTGCCTCAAGTTAAAATCTAAGCTGCAGCAGAGACCCTCTACCAGACAGAAACTCTCAGTTTTGGATGCAAACCTTAGACTCTTGGGTGCTGTCTGTTACCATAGAGAGACTTCTGTTGTAATGTGGGCATCAGTCATTTTTGATGACTCAAAAAAAAAATTATTGCTACTAGGAGCATTGAGATGAATGAGATTTTTGGTACAATTACCTGAATTGCTTACAGCCAGTGAATCTTCTTAACCTGTAAGTGAAAAACAATTTTAGAAAACACATTGGCCCTGCCTTACCTGTTAAATCCTCTCTCTCTCCTATTTTTTATATATTTTTTTGGAACTGTACCTGCATCATAAAGGCAGAGACATGGGAAACAGGGAAAGGTAGCTGAGTTGTCTGGAGTCTACCTTCATAAAAATGTCCATTCTACAAGTATATTGCTTTGTTTGTACCAGGCTTTCAATATTTATTAAATTAATTGAGATCTGGGAGAAAGAACTAAAGGAAGTTAATTTTCTAGCAATTCATTTTTTATTATCCTTCTTGTAGCATTTGTGGTGGATATTGTTATACTGATATTGTTATACTGTTAATTATTGCTCTAAGGATTTTGAGCATGAGAAAAGATTATATTCCTTTGAATTCTTAAGATCCTATAATCAAGTTCAAAAGAGACCATGAAGTTTTTTTTTTTTTTTCCTTTTGTTTTTAATTTGGAAATCATTATAATTTCACCAGAAATTGTAAAAATAATGTACAGGAAGGTTCTGTGTACCCTTCACCAAGTTTTCACCAATGGTAACATTTGCATAACTACAGCACAATATCAAAACCAAGAAGTTGCCATTGGTACAATCCATAGAATTTAGGAGACTTCACCCGCTTTTATGCGCTCAGTTCTATGAGTGTGTATATTCTGTGCAATTTTATCACATGTATAGATTTGTGTAACCACCATCACAATCAAGATGCAGAACTGTTCCATCACCACGTGAAGCTCATATTTTAGTCTGTCATATTTCTTTTTCGAGTTCCCCCCACTCCAAATATTCTGGGCCACATAATTATCTTATGCTTGCTCAGCTCTAGGAATGAAACACATATTCCAGAGTATTTTCATTTAGACAGCCTTGGCTAGCATGGCTTGTGAGATTGATATGATAATCCCGAGAGACAGATCTTCACTTTCATAGGAAGAGCAATGGGCAGCAGTTGGAGTAGATGACTGGCAATAGACTTCCTCTGGAGAGGAGAGGAAGAGGCTATGGAATAAAAGGAATAACAATTTCACCATGATGTTTTCTCCTTTCGGTATGAGTTTGTCACTAGCAAACAGTAATGATAATAGTTTATCTCATTTGATCTTCACAGCAACCCCTATGAGGGACTTATTCTTAATTTTATAGAAATGGAAGTGGGAATTTAGAGGGGTTAAGAAACTTGTCTGAAGACACACAATGAGTAAGTGGTGGAGCTGGGATTTGAACGCAGGTCGTCTGACTCTAGAACCTACATTCTTTACCACAGTCCTCTGCAGTAAACACAGAAACTTCCACGGTTAAGGGTGGGGCTTTTGGAGTTTTTGACTTTTGAGTTTGGGGTAAATATGCCTAGAAGGAATGAATACACCGTGAGAAACTGTAGGACCTGGAGGGGAACGGTCTGCACTGGCTCCTTGGTATCTGGGTTGCTGGTTCAGACTCTACTAAACGATGTGACCTAGGACAGCCCTTTCCCCACCTTAGGCCTTAATTGCTCCAAATGGACCAGATTTCCTGTAAGAATTTCTCAAATAAGGTTGTGAAAGCCAGTTGGTAGTTTTTGTTTATTTTATTTGACTCCTTTGTTGGAGCAATTTCCCAATGCCTGAAAATTCTGGGTCTTGTGCCTGATAGGGCCACAAGCCAAATTAAAGCTATTTAAGGATGGCTTTTCTCATCTCTGGGTTTTTTTTCCTAATCTGACTCATATCTGTTGTAAGGTCTAGGTGCTTTGTAGTTTTTCTGTTGCTTCTTGTCCTTGGGAACATTTCACAGAAACCACACTCTCTGTAATTTGAGGAACACTTGTGGCTGGAATATGCTTTCCCAGAACACTGCAGTCGAGAGTCAGGAGTGACTGGAGAGTCAGGAGGGAGAGACTGGTTATTTTTCAGCAGAATGGGACCAAGGGACCAGGAGGTATTATAAAGCCCGTTTAATCATTAAGCAACTCCTTATTAGGTCTCCACCCTGAGCCAGCAGTCTCGTGGGGGCAAAGGAAAAAGAAATGTTTCCTGGAAGAACTAGTGAGGGGAGCTTGGATATAAATGTTGAGAGGCCTTGGAATTAAGAGACAGGTTTCATGGCAAAAAACCGAACAAACCTGCCAACCATATATTTTATCATATTAGTAATATATTACTTATTATTTACAATTAGGTATATTCTGAAAGTCTTGATCCTTTGTTTTTTCATATTTTGAGTTAACTTACTCAGATGTTGACGTGACTTTGTTGAAATTATTCAGGCAAAGTCTCAGTTAAAATGGAATAGGAAGTTCTGTTATTAATACTGGGGGATAAATCTGCCTTCTCAGCGTTAAAAGTAACAACAGCCAGATCTTCAAATTGGAGACCAAGGCAGGATGGCCATTTCACTGTCTGGTTTGGGCAGAAATGGACACAGGGCAGAAGGATTAAGCACTACAGGCTCGTGCCCTCTCTGTGTTTGCGCACTCCTTAGGGCCCTTTGAATAGTTGGTCTCGTTGCTCTTTTTTTCTGGCCACTGTGTACTGAAGGGCAAAGTCTGGAGGTTGAGAAACAGTTCAGCACCATCTGTTGCCTTGATATGTTATTCTGATGTTGCAGCAGTGCAACTAGTGTCACTAGAGCTTCTAAGACAATTTCTAGAATTAGGCTTAAACGTATAGCCACTCGAAACTAATCAGAGGTGACAAAGTCAGAGTAGTGATTACCTCTGGAGAGTGGCAGTGGGCAGGTATTGACTGGGAAGAGGCCTGAGGGAGTGCGGGAAACTGTTGTGTTCTTTCTATAGCTTTGTCTGGCTGGCAGTTCTATCTGTGTATTCCTATGTAGGAATTAATCCAGAAGCATACTTGGGTTTGATGTACATTTTGTACTTCCATGTTTGTATGCTACACCTCAGTTAAAAAGTGAAAGAAGCAAAAACAAAACATTCGGTGGGAAGAGTGAACCTTTGTATCTTTAACTCTAGCCTGGCACTCTGCTCCTCAGATTCTCTTGGTGGACACATTAAGATGAAATGAGGCTCCTTTTGTTGGGGAGGAGTGAAGTCTGGGTAGAGACCGGAGGTTCCGATAAGGGATAGGAGCGCTTCTGCTCTCCCTTAGCTCTTCACTGGTTCCCTGCAGTGCCTTCGAGGAAAGTGAGCTCCGGTGCCTGCTATTTCTCATCGAGGTCTCTGTGCTTCGAGAGGAAGGGTTTGGTCCTTAGTCCTTTCCTGAGCCTCCTTATTTGGTCTCCTGTTCCCAACTCGCAGTAAAGCTTCTGCCCTGGGACCCTGCGGAGCGGGTAGGATATTGAAGAGGATGTTGAAGATTTAGTAGTAGTTTCTTTGGACCCGGGATCTCTGAGGGAGTCACCAGGGTTTTGTCTGATTTGGTGTGGTGGAGAAGATCGGTATGTGTAGTCCTCTCCCTTTCCCTGATCCCTTGCTGAACCCTGTGTGAATCCCCAACTCTCTGCTTCTTGCAGACTCCTTATCTGTGTCCCCTGCCCGCTGGGCTGAGGAATATCTGGAACAGTCCGAGGAGAAGCTGTGGCTGGGGGAGCCTGAGGGAACAGCCTCCACTGATCGCTGGTGAGTCCAGCTCTTTCTTTCTAGGTCCCTGTGAAAGGAGTATCGGATGGTTTTCCCAGCCTCCCATAACCTTCTCCATCCATGCTCTGAAACCACCTTGCAATCCTTTCTTTTTCTGCTTTATTCTTTAAGATTTCCACTTGTATCATTATCCCTTTCAATTCATGTTTCAAACGTAGTCAGGAATCCTAACTGTATCCTACTAAAAGTCTATAACTTCATGCACCCCCTTTCCCTTTCTGATTTTGAGCTTGCTACTGCCTATTCCTTCTCTCTCCAAAGATATGCTTTGGAAAGTGAGAGGTAAAAGGATGCAGCTAGTATTTTCCCACTCCTGGATGTTGTAGGTCCTCAACAAGAGAGTGGAGTGGTGTCGCCCTCCCTTTCTCCCACAGGAACTGTAATTGCCGTGGGCCAGGAGTAGAGAGTAATGTGGGGGCAGGTGGTGGCAGACTAATGTGGAAAACTAGCTTGTCCTTTGCTGTTCCAGGTACGATGAATATCATCCCGAGGAGGATCTGCAGCACACGGCCAGTGAGTTTGTAGCCAAGGTGGATGACCCCAAATTGGCTAACTCTGAGGTGAGCCACATTCCACTGCTTCTCTGCCCAGCAGAGCTGGTCTTGGAAGGCAAGAGTCTTGCTTCTCTTACTCCAGATTAGTTTTGAAGAGAGGGAATGATATGTTAAGTCTTTTCCTTCCTATCTGGAGAATGGAGATGGAGGATCCTACTTCTCTCTTCCAATATTTTTTCCCTCGTTTCCTTGCTTACTAATCCCTTTCTCTCTTCTAGTGTCTTCTTATATCTTTAGAGCCAGAAACCCCTTCCTTGTTGCTCTCTGCTTTTTTCAGGGTCCTTAGCATACCTTGTCTGCAGCTAGAGATGGTCAGGGGGAGGGGAGAGTGCAGGTCCTCTTGGGCATGGATGAGATTGCACACCTGGAGGTCTTCTCCCAAGTGGCCTAAATGTGTCTCTGTGCCCCAGTTCCTGAAATTCGTGCGGCAGATTGGCGAGGGGCAGGTGTCTCTGGAGTCCGGTGCAGGGTCGGGCCGAGATCAGGCAGAGCAGTGGGCAGCAGAGTTTATACAGCAGCAGGTAGGACACATCCTGGTCCCACTGCAGAGCCAGCTGGTGCCCAGGTCACGGGTTCAGTGTGGGGAAGGGATTGTTGTCAGCTTTCTTGGTAGCATTCAGGTCTGGAGTGGGTGGGAAAGAGATTGGAGAATGTCATTCTTCTCAGAAGTGTCCAGGTTGGTGGTGTTTAGTGGATGTTTAATTGGTAGTGAGTTGGTGGTGGTGAATCACAGCCTTCTTTGTCGCAGGGTACATCAGATGCCTGGGTTGACCAGTTCACAAGACCAGCAAACACATCTGCCCTTGATACGGAGTTTGAACGAGCCAAGTCAGCTATAGAGGTGAGAGTAGGTAGCACAGGGGCAGGCACCTCAAGAGGAAAAACTCATTTAGAGAGTGGGTGAATTAACATCAAGGATGGCGAACATTGTGTTTCATAGTGTTCTTGGATCATCTGTGTTAGAATTACCTGGTGGGGGGGTGGGAACCTTTTAAAAATGCAGATTCCTGGGCATTCCCTCCAATTATTGAACCAGAATCTCTGGGAGTAGGATTTTGGGGGGCGGGGGCTCTGCATTTTTAAAAAGCTCTTCGTATGATTCTTTTTTAAAATTTATTAATTAATTTTAAAATTTATCCCCCCCCACCGCTTGTGCCCGCGGTCTCTCTCTGTCCATTTGCTGCGCGTTTTTTTCCTCTGTGTCTGCTTGTCTCCCCTTTGTTGCATCATCTTGCTGCGCCAGCTCTCCGCAGGCGCGGACCAGCTTGCCCTCACCTGGGGGCCCTGGGACCTGAACCCAGGGCCTCCCATATGGTAGACGGGAGCCCAACCACTTAAGCCACATCCGCTTCCCTGTATGATTCTTAAACACACTGAAATTGAAAAACTGCTGCCCTAGGGAATCCACCCTAGTGGGGCTTAGGGTGGACGGGGGTGGGGGTGGTCCCGGTGAATCTCCCTTTTCCATCTGCCTTCCCTTCCTACAGTCTGATGTCGATTTCTGGGACAAGTTGCAGGCAGAGCTGGAGGAGATGGCAAAACGGGATGCTGAGGCGCACCCCTGGCTCTCTGACTACGATGACCTCACGACTGCTTCCTACGATAAGGTAAGAGCCTCTAGTTTCTCAGCCTCCATGAGTTCCTTCTTTTATGGTCTTTAATTCTAAATTTGAAGGGAACTCACTTTTTTTTTTTTTTTAATCTATCTATCTACATTAGAGAGTACAAAGAGCAGTATACACTTTGGATACCTGTTGAACCAGTTTGGGCTATGAACAAAGGATCTGAATGTTTTGTTCCAACCACTCTGTTGTATAAATGAAATAATATAAAGAAGCCTTGTATTGTAAGAGAGATGATAAGGACTTGAGTGTAAGGCTACTGCTTCTCTTATGAGACATAATAATTTAGGAGAAAAAACAACTTTGCCTTCTCTTTGAGCATAGACAGTTACCCGAGCAAGGGCATTTACAGGTCTATGGAATTAGACTCGGAGACTCCCACTCAGCCCAGACTTGGCAGTCATCGTTCAAGCACCATTATTATCCACACCAGCAATTTCCAAAATGTATTGAAGCTGGCGTTACGGCCCAGAGATAAGGTCTGTTTTGGTAAATGTTCTGTGTGCGCTTGAAAAGGATGTGCACTTTGCTGTTACTGGGTGAAGTGTTCTATAATTGCCAATCAGTTTAGGTTGGTCGATAGTGTTGTTCAAGTCTTCCATATACTTACTAATTTTCTGACTAATGACTCTGTCAGTTGTGGAGAGAAGGGTATGAAAATCTCTGACCATAATTGTGTATTTGTCTGTTCTTCTCTCAGTTCTATTGGTTTTTGCATCATGAATTTTGAAACTCTATTATTAGGTGCATTAGCATTTAGGATTGTTATGTCCTTTTTTTTGAAAAGAAATTATTTTTTTAAATTTTTTTTAATTTTGTACATTTAATAATTGAAAATATAAACAATTAAAAACTAAAAAGTAAACACAGATGAATAAATATATACATTTCTCAATTAAATGTACTGGATACATATAAATTATTTTGAATCGAACAATATGTTACACAATATATTTGGTTCATAGTATGTTATGTCCTCTTGACGAATGGACCCTTTATCGTTATGAGCTATTGTTCCTTATCCTGAGTACTATTCTTCGTTCTGAAGTCTACTTTGAATAATATTAATATAGCCACTCCAGTTTTCTCTTGATTAGGATTAACATGGTAAAATTTCTATCTTTTTACTGTTTTTTTTTTTAAATTTTAATTTTAGTAACGTATATACAACCTAAAATTCTCCCTTTAACCACTGATATTTAATTTACTGGATTACATTCACAATGTTGTGCAACCATCACCATCATTTATAACCTCATCTTTTCCATCACCCCCAGTAGAAATTCTGTACCAATTAAGCTTTAACTCCCGTTTCTCTAGCGCTCCTCAGTCCCTGGTAACTTGTATTCTAGTTTCTGACTGTATGCCTTTGCTTATTCTAATTGTCTCATATCAGTGAGATCATACAATATTTGTCCTTTTGTGTGTGTCTGGCTTATGTCACTCAACATGATGTCTTCAAGGTTCATCCATGTAGTTGCATGTATCAGAACCTCACTCCTTTTTGTGGCTGCATAATATCTCACGGTATAGATATACCGCATTTTCCTTATCCACTTCTCAGTTGATGGACGCTTGGGTTGCTTTCATCTTTTGGCATTTGTGAATAATGCCCACTATGAATGTCTGTGTGCAAATATCTGTTCTAGTCTCTGCTTTCGTTTCTTTTTTTTTTTTTTTTTAAAGCAGTTTTATTCACACACATGCAATCCATCCAAAGTAAACCAGTGGCTCTCAGTATAATCACAGAGGTGTGCTTTCATCACCACAATTTTAGAACATTTTCATTGCTCCAAAAAGAAAAACCCCATCCCCGTTATACCCCCCTATTATTGACACTTAGCATTGGTGTGGTACTTTTGCTACAATTGATGGAAGAATATTAAAATATTACTCTTCACTACAGTCCATAGTTTATTTTTTCCCGTATACCACCCTATTAACACCTTGCAATAGTGATGTAAATTTTTCACTATTATATAAATTTTATGTTTGTACTATTAACCACATACATCGTCCATAATAGGGTTCACTATGTTAAACAGTCCCATGTTTCATCCTCTAGCTTTCCTTCTAGAGACATACACAACCCTAAACTTTCCAACCACAATCACATACACACTTCACTGTTAATTGCACTCACAGTAATGTGCTACCATCACCTCTATCCATTTCCAGACGTTATAATCAACCATACTAAAAATGCTGCACAAATTAAGCAACCCAGTGGGGTTGCTGGGTTATATGGTAATTCTGTACTTAACTTTCTGAGAAACCGCCAAACCATTTTTCACAGCTGCGGTACTATTTTACATTCCCACCAACAATGAATGAATGTTCCTCTTTCTCCACATCCTCTCTGATACTTGTTATTTTTAATTTTTTAAATAGTAGCCATTCTAGTGGGTGTGAGGTGGTATCTCCTTTGGTTTTGACTTGCATTTTCCTGCAAAGATGTTGAGCATCTTTTCTTGTGCTTTTTGGCCATTTTATATCTTTTTTGGAGAAATGTCTAAGTCTTTTGACCATTTTTTGATTGGGTTATTTGTTTTTTTTGTTGAGTTGTAGTATTTCTTTATAGATTCTAGAAATTAAATCCTTACCAGATATGTGGCTTCCAAATATTTTCTTCCATTCTGTAGGTTGTCTTTTTACTGTCTTGGTGAAGTCCTTTGATGCACAAAGGTTTTTAAGTTTGATAAGGTCCCATTTATTTATTTTTAGTTTTGTTACTCGTGCTTTTGGTGAAAAGTTTTAGAAACCATTGCCTAACACAAGGCCCTGAAGATGTTTCCTGAAGGGCACTCACGTTTAAATAATTGTTTTTAAGTTCTACTCTTTTCCCATATGTATTAGCCACTTGCCCCAATTTAGAGTTTTCAAAGAATTATATTAAATACCCTTAAATATTAGGAAAATTTCTCAGTAGCCAGTGGCAAAAGATGACTTAATTTTGTATCTAGTGTGTGCTGTTAACTTGTTAGCATATGTTTTATCAGGGCTCGCACCATAAAAACAAATCTACTTGTGAATTGCGGGGCACTTGGGGATGTGAGTTGAAACGTGAGGGAGAAGGGAGAGAATTGCTTGGTTTTGAAAAGATGCAAAACAGGACTGGGCAGATAAGTAGTGATGTCTTTTTTTCCCAGCTCAAATCTTGTTGAGAAAGGAATCAGGGACTAGAACCAGGGCCTGAGATGCAAAGCAGGATGCTGGAGAGAGTGCTTGACATAATAAGTGAGTTGCACAAAGACAGGGAAGAATGAAGTTCACGATACCATAAAAAAGGCTTGGATTTGAGAGCTCATGAAAAATTGAGAGCTAGGAAATATATGATTTTTCTTTTTATTCCAGCTTGATTTCCTGTATTTTTTTCTTTTTTTCTGAGAACTATTATTCTGTGATATAATAGAAAAGACAACTTCTTGTGACCCTGCCTATGTTTTGCCATAATATGAATCCCTTCTATAGAATTCTGATGAGGAAGAACTGAAAGAAATGCCTGGAGTTAAAACTTTTATTAATTTGTATTAGCATTTTGATAAATTGCATAGGTACCATCAACTTACAAATGGCAAGGGAACCTCTGTTCCCCTCCCTGCCAGGGACAGATATACCACCAGAGTGTGAGCTGGATGTCCTAAAACATGCCCACCAGAGTCAGGCTGTCTCCAGGGAATGTTCACATAGATAAACACACCTGGGGCAGTAGGGGAAGGACTGTACCAACACTCCTCTTACCAACTAGCGGTTTGTGATTTATCCTTCCAGACTGACACCCCTGGTCTTGAGCACAAGGTATATTAGTGGATCCCAGGGGAAGGTGGCAGGCCACGCTAAGACAGCCCCCTACCACAATTACCACAAGAAACTTCTGTGATGGGACAGACTCTTTAACAGTGATCTGTTTCTGAGTATGAGCCTATGAAGTGGTGGAATGGGTCCGACATTAGCGACTGGCTTGGGTTAGACTTCTCAGGCTGCAGCAGCGACGCCAAGCCCAGGTCCTGCATGCTGTGGCTTGTTGAGGGTTCCTCCAGAGTCCTCTTTTCCTATCTTTGCAAATATTCCAATTTTGAAAAACTCTTCTCTGATTAGCAATTGATGAGATTTCAAGGAGAATAGATAGCATGGGCAGGAGGATGCTTAGAGAACTGTAGACTAGAGGATGGCCTTGATTTGTTGCAGCGTCTACTTGAAGACACATGAAGAGAGTTTGGATTACATCTGGCCATCACATACAGGTCATTTTATATTAAGGGAGGATCCAGGGCAATGAGGATAACACCTATTTATGAACAATGTTTTAAGCCTTTTGGTAGGGTTTGGTGTATATTCTCATTTGTTGCTCTCAATAGCTCTGAAGAGCAGGAACTACTTTTACTAGGAAATTGAGTTATAGATAATAATAATGTTTCCTATACGGTGGCTTAAAGTGTGAATTGATGATGGACAATAGTTGAGGTTGAATGCAGAAGGATTTATTTTATTGAACTCTAATAGCCTAGGGCAGGGGTTGGCAAACTGGCCCACGGGCCAAGTGTAGCCTTCCTGTTTTCATGTGGCCCACAAGCTGGGAATGGTTTTAACATTTTTATGTTTTTAAACAATTTATTGAAGTATATCATTCATACATGAACATACATAAACTGTAAGTATTCAGTAAACATCGTGAACTTACAAAACAAACATGCATAACCTCATACAGGGCTCCCACACATCACCCCCCCACCCCAAACATCTTGCATTGTTGTGAAACATTTGTTAACAAATCATGAAAGAGCATCGTCAAAGTATTTCCACTAACTATAGTCCGTATCTTTCTCCCTTACACATTTTTTAAAAGATTTATTTATTTACCTTTATCCATTTTTACCCCCCCTGTTTTTGCTGTTTCTCTGTCCATTCACTGGGCAACTCTCTGTGTCTGTTTCCTGCCCTCTCTTCTCATCCTTCTCATCCTGTCTTCACTGGGATTCGATCCTCGGAATCTCCGGTGTGGAAGAGAGGCGTCCTACTGCCTGTGTCACCTTAGTTCCTGGTTTTTCTGTGCGTCTCATCTTGGCTCTCCCTTGTGTCACTCTCCTGTTACGTCATCATCTTGCTGCGTGGCTTGCGGGGCCTGACGGTGCACCCGCACTCAGGGCCTGGTGGCCCACACGCCTTCTATATTTTTCTTTTTTTTATTTTTACCCGGAGGTCCCAGGGCTCAAACCCAGGCCCCTCCATATGGGAGACCGGCGCCCAATCACCTGAGCCACATCCATCCCCCTGCTATATCTCTTAAGGTTGACCAAAGATACCCAAAGTTATAGTCTTTTCTCATACAGGTTGGCCATATAATAAATCAGGCTTAGTTTATCACCAGCATTCTGAAAACCAGACCTAGGGAGAAAAACTGAGTCTGGGGACACATACATGGTTTCTAATATAGTGAATGTTTAGCCTACCCTGATTATTACAAAATTAGGTCAGCGAGATTAACAGTTTTAAATGGTGGGAAAGTATCACAAAAAGAGTAATATTTTATGACACATGAAATTATATAAAGTTTAGTTGGAGCACAGCCATGCTCATCCGTTTACATATTGTCTGTGGCTGCTTTGTGCTGTGATGTTGGAGGTGAGGGGTTGTGAGAGACCTGCTCAGCCTACGGTATTCACCATCTGACCCTTTACAGAAGATGTTTGCCAAGTCCTGGTTTAGTGTCATTTTCTGCCTTCTGGGTTTTTATATTGTACCCAGATGTCCTAAGAACATACCTATTCTCAACATAACCTACGTTTTATACATTTATCCTAAACCCATCTCCTATAATGTGTTTTGCTTCTTTAGCCTCCATTGTAACTATTTTCCCTTCGTAATAAATAGTTTGCTTCTGATAACTTATGGTTCAGAACTTTGCGGTAAGAGTTAAGTGTTTCTGGTTCTTAAGTAGTTTAATAATGATATCTTTAATGTGTATAGTTTCATTCTCATTTGTCCTTAACTGAATTTAGAAGGGTCCTGCCGGGTGTTTGTTTACATGTGGTATACATCGTCGTGATGGTAACCATTTATGCCTGCAAAATGAGCATTTTATTTGCTTGCCCCAAGTCATATGGCTTATTTAGTGACTCCCATGTTATCTTACTACCTCTCTGCTTACAATAAAGTGCCAGGAGACAAAGATTTGCAGAGAGCATCGTAATTCTTCTCTCAAGTTAGAGATTCTCAGCTAGAAATGGCACTGTACACAGAGAATAGTGTCTTTCAGAAGTGTCCTCTGCCATTGGGATTTTGGGATTCAGCTTTCATTTACTACCAGATACAGATTGATGAACTGTTAAGAATGAGATTGAGGGAATAAATGAACATTTTCAAAGTGCTTGAGCATATGTTATCCAGTCAATGTGTACAGTGATTCTGTGGACTAGGTAAGAATTGCAGCTGAATGGCAGGGCCTTGGGCTCCAAATTGCATTTCGTTTATACGTTATCACACTATTGCAGGATAACAATACACACACTTTGAATAGCTAAGGAGAGCTGATCTCGTTACTATGAGCAGGTTCTGCTAAGAAACATGTTCTGTCCAGTGGTGAGAAGTCAAAGATATGGAAATGCAAGCCTGTAAAGACTTCCTAAAATAAGCTTATTCCCAGCATGGATCAGGAGTTGTAGACTTGCATAGCTTTCCTGTAATCATGAACAGAAGATGGCAGTGTGAGCACAATACTGAATGATTTTCTTTAGTCACAGATGCTCTTCTTTATAATAGGGAGAATTTGCCACATTTAATTCAGGTTCCTTTTTGGGGGCCTTCGACGTCTCTTTTCTCCGCCTCTACCTTGGTTGTCATCCTTCCATCCCTGCTGCTCTGAGTGTGGTAGCTTTCTCTTAGAGGGTTCCTCACTTGCTTCCCTTCCTTGTAGGGGTACCAGTTTGAGGAGGAGAACCCCCTGCGTGACCACCCCCAGCCTTTCGAGGAAGGGCTGCGGCGACTTCAGGAGGGGGACCTGCCGAATGCTGTGCTGCTTTTTGAGGCGGCCGTGCAGCAGGATCCTAAGCACGTGGAAGTGAGTGACACTGTTCTGACTTCACACGGGGCACTGCTTCCTCCAGTTTTGCAAAGAGAGCAGTGTAGACGGGCTAGAGCCTGGACGATGGCCCCAGGTGGGGGAATGGGAGTGAGGTGGTGGGTGGGGAAGCCTGTGGGAGGAAGAATGGAAAAGCAGAATACAAGGTGATGGAGTCTGCCACCTTCCCTCCAGGCTTGGCAGTATCTGGGTACCACCCAGGCAGAGAATGAACAGGAACTGTTAGCCATCAGTGCGCTACGGAGGTGAGTACGCTGAGAGGCGGGGGGTGGGCATGGTTCCAGGGCTCCACAAATAGCCTTTAACATGGTAGGAGCCCAGACCCAGATCTTGCCTTTTTTCATGGCCACTAGCTGGGGTTTTTTCTTATGATGAAACTGAGGTTTGGAGTGAGTTGGTGATAACTGGCTCCATTCCTTCATCAGCTTTTGATTTCATTTGTGGGACCCTAGCTGGTTTGTTGGCTGGTGAAACTTTCACCTTCTAAGATCTGTAATCACATGTCAGAGGATTCCTCTGTATCAATCTGAGGGCCTTGGGCAGGTGAGGCCATGTTGGCTCTGGGTGTCAAAACTTGCTGGGATCCCAGGATGTGCTGGGTGCCAGTGTCATTGCTAATACCAGGTCTGCCCATCCTGGTCCAAACAGGTGTCTGGAGCTAAAGCCGGATAACCGTACGGCACTGATGGCGCTGGCTGTGAGCTTTACCAACGAGTCCCTGCAGCGGCAGGCCTGTGAAACCCTGCGAGACTGGCTGCGCTCCTCACCCGCCTATGCCCATCTGGTGGTGCCTGGTGAAGAGGGAGCTGGTGGGGCAGGCCTGGGCCCCAGCAAGCGTGTCTTAGGATCTCTGTTGTCCGAGTGAGTGTGAGGGGTTCCTGGGATGAGAGATTGATAACCTGCGTCCCAGTGGGAGGATGACCTTGAGTTTGGAAGTTTGGATAGATTGAAACTGAAGGGTCCAAGAGTGGGATGGAAAATGCAGAATCAACTTGGAGGAGGTCTGCATCCTACAGTGCAGTGCTGGGGTGAAACAGAAAAATAGGTTGCTACATTGGAATTTGGGAATAGGAGGGATGGCTGGTAGATTGATAATTCTAGGGGATGTGATTGACTAATTAAGGAATTAGTTGGGTGGAGAGCAATATAGGCATATCCATCTACCTACTTTTTTTTGCCTTTTTTCCCTCCTTATCCAGCTCCCTGTTTCTTGAAGTGAAAGAGCTCTTCCTGGCAGCAGTGCGCCTGGACCCTACTTCCATCGACCCTGATGTGCAGTGTGGTTTGGGAGTCCTTTTCAACTTGAGTGGGGAGTATGACAAGGCCGTGGACTGTTTCACAGCTGCCCTCAGTGTTCGTCCCAATGTGAGCCTAAGGGGAGAAATGGAGATGGGATATGACTGTCCCCGGTTGAAAAATCTTTTCTTGGGGTTTATGGAGTCATAGGAAAGTTCTCCACAATGTCCCGCACACTAGCTGCCTTGGGAAGACTGGGAAAAGAAGGAGGGGGTGGGGTGGGCCGAAGGTCACCTGGACACGAGGAGGTCTGCATGGGATAGGGGATTCCATTGTGGCCAGAGTGAACTGTTGAGGAAGGGAGGGGATAGTACCAGCTGACACAAAACAGGGTAGTGGCACGCAGGAATGGGCAGAGCTGGCCTGAGCTTAGCTCTTGTTCTGACCCTTCTCCACCCCACCTCAGGACTATTTGCTGTGGAACAAGCTAGGGGCCACCCTGGCCAATGGAAACCAGAGTGAAGAGGCAGTAGCCGCATACCGCCGGGCCCTCGAGCTGCAACCTGGCTACATCCGGTCCCGCTACAACCTGGGCATCAGCTGCATCAACCTTGGGGCGCACCGGTGAGAGTGTTTGTTGAGGGATGAATGAGCGACCTCCTCCCTGCCTTTGGCCCTAACTCCTCACTCTCCGAGGCTATCATTGGACTCCTCAGCCCCAGCCTTCCCTCTCTACCTGCCCACTGCCCTGCCTCCTTCCACTGCCGTTCTGCTTCCCGGCTCTCAGCTATCAATCCTCTTCTTCCCACAGGGAGGCTGTGGAACACTTTCTGGAGGCCCTGAATATGCAGAGGAAAAGCCGGGGCCCTCGGGGTGAGGGGGGTGCCATGTCCGAGAACATCTGGAGCACCCTGCGCCTGGCGTTGTCTATGTTGGGCCAGAGCGATGCCTACGGGGCGGCTGATGCCCGGGACCTGCCCACCCTCCTCTCCATGTTTGGCCTGCACCAGTGACAGTGGGATGGGCTGCCCTGTGAGTGTCCGCCAGAAGGGGTCCCCGCTCTGGACGTGACTCCCTCTCCCCAAACGGACCTACCAAGGGGGTGGGCTGATGACCACAAGCGGTTCGGCCTCTGAGGAGCTGCCTCGGGGTAGGGGCAGGCAGTCTGTATTCTCGACCCTGCGCAGTGGTAGGAAACTGAGCTGTGTTGTCCCTGAGGCCCTTGGTAATTCAAGGGCTGTACAACCAGCTACAGATCTCTTTGCTCATCATGCCCTTTCTCGGTGCTGCTTTTTGGGTAGGACCCAAAGGTATAGGGTAACGGTTGTCATCAGCTGTCTTTCCTGCTAGGGCCTACCACATTTGTAATGTCCTTTCCTCTACTTTTACTGGGAATTGCCAATAGCATAGCGTCCTTGGGCGGTTGAGTATAGGAGGTTCTACTGTGCACCTCTAAAGATGATTCTATCTGGGTGGGATGTGTTAGCCTGGTTGAGTTAAATGCCGACTGTGCTCAGCAGAGCTGAGTGTTGGTAGGGGTGTCATAGTTCTGCCATTCTTGGACCTCCCCTGGCTGTGAGCTTGCATTCCCTGCCATTGTGAGGCTGCATGTGTGATGCTGGGATCGCTAGTGTAGGGCCCTCGAGTGCAGGTGTGGGGTCATCAAGGGGCCCGGGTCGGCTGCTGCGGAGTGCTTGGGTGTGGGGTTGGAGGAGGGCTCGTTCGTGGGGTGAGCCTAGAGGGGACCGGGTGGGATCAGCTTAAGGGCTCTATCCTGGGCGCTTGGGTGGGCTGAGGGGTGTGGCGAGTGAGTGCAGCATTCCCTCCTCCTCGAAAGACCTGGGTGTAGGAATCAAGCTCGCTCTTCTGGAAAGTTGGTTCAGAAATTACAATCCTGCCAATTCAGTGCTACCATAAGCCTTTGCTGTACTTCTTGAAATGTTTCTAGGGGAGAGTGTCAAAAATTCTCCTCCTGCCATTACTTCCACACGGTGAAGATTGAGGGAAGATGAGGGAGCAGCTTGGATTCTTCTCATCTGCCCCCGGCCTGGGGAGCTACACTAACCCCCAGAAATGACTGCTAAGCTCATGCCTTGTCTTCAGTAGCTAACGATCAGAGAGATTTTTTTTAAACTACCATGGTCCCAAGGTTCCATCTTGAAATTTATTTTTCTTTGTATGAATATGTGTATATGATTTAAAAATAAAATTGTAAAATATTTGTATGAAGAATAAATGGAACTGATGCGTGAGCTGTGTTGCCGTTGGTGAAGTTGGGGTGGCGGGAGGTGGGCTGGCCTTTGGAGGATTGGTATCCAACAGTTTTCCTCTTCTCTAGAGTTTTTCAGGTTCTCCATCCATCTACCCAGTAATTACTGAGCAACTAATATGTGATAGGTAGTTTGGATAAGGTGGGCAAGGACCCTGTCTTCATGGAGCTTAGGGTCTAGCAGGAGGGACGGGGGTTAATAACCATGTGAGTTTTTTACACTTGTGCTACTACTGTGGAGGAACGGAGGAATGTACAGGGTGCTGTGTAACAGGTTGGTACTGTTTCTATTATGAATTATGTGCTTAGGGCTTCTAAAGATTTTCATCTGGCTTTGCCTGGTTTTATCAGTAACTGTATCAAGAACCATATCAGGGGGCGGATGTGGCTCAAATGGTTAGGCATCCGTCTCCCATATGGAGGGACCTGGATTCGATCCCTGGGACCTCCCGGTAAAAAAAAAAAAAAAAGAAGGCATAAGGCTGCCAGGCCCCATGTGTGGATGTGCTGTCAGGCCCCGCAAGTGGGTGAGCTCCCCAGGCCCCCCTGAGCCACGCAGCAAGATGATGGTGTCACAGGAGAGTGACACAAGGGAGAGCCAAGACAAGATGCACTGGAAAACCAGGACTAAGGTGGCGCAGGTGGTAGGACACCTCTCTCCCACATCGGAGGTTCCCAGGATCAAATCCTAGTGAAGACAGGAGGAGACTCCCTCCCGTCCTAGCTCATGTAATAAAGATGTTTATTGTTGTATGACCTAAAAAAAAAAAAACAAAAAACCGTATTAGGAACTTTAAACAATATTGTTAACTTTTGATCTAATAATTGCCCTTCTGGTTATCTATCCTGGGAGAAAATTTTAAAATAAGAAAAAAATATCTGTATTTGGAGAGAGAGATTCATGGTCACATTAGAAAAGAAAAAAAATGTCTTAAAGAGAATTGGTTAAGTAAATTATCTGTCCAGATAGTGAAATAGTATGTAGCTATTCAATTATATTTATGGAACAATTTCCAATGACAATAAAAATGCTACCAATATAATGAGGAAAAAAGAAGGCTAGCCAATTACAGGTTATCTCAAGGTAAAAAATGCTCTGGTAAGAGAAGAAAAGTTTGGGGATTATGGATGGCTTTTTCCTGTGTCTTCATACTTATAGGAAAAAAAACAAAACACTGAGTGGGGAGAGGCTGGAGTCAGCAGTGGCATCTGCTCGCCCCTGGTGACCACGGGGCAGCTGGTGTCCTGGGCTCCCCAGGGCGGGTGGAGCAGAGCCCCAGGCCTGCCAGTGGCTGGGCAGGCCCTGCTGGCGGTTCCCACACCGTGTAGACGCAAGAAGGAAAGTCTCGCCAGTGAATGGCAGCTTGAGAGTTGAGCTAACTTCTGGTGTAAACTAACTCTTCAGGTTTGTCTGCTTCACCTGCTTTTGGTAGTTCGAAAGGTGTTCAACAGGATGCTTTCCTTGCATGGTCAGCCAGGTACCTCTTCTCAGCCGATAGTTACAGAGCCCCACCATATGCCAAGCACTGTTCGAGGCACTAGGGACACAATTCACAAGACAGACAAGGTCTCTGCTCTCATGGCTTCCCTGGGAGATGGGGGAGACAGAATAAACAGGTTGAAAGGATGATTTCAGCTCATCCTAAGTGCTGTGGGGAAATCCAAACGTCATGGTGCGCTGACAAGTAAAGGGTGGGCCTGCAGGGATGACATTAGGTGGGGTAGTTGGGGACGGCCTCTCTCCAGCGCGTGGATAACAGGTAATTGCTTAGGTGATGGGTGTAGGGACAGAGCCAGATTTGGGTTGAGATTTTAGCACTTCTATTCACTGCTGTGTGACCTTTCTGGACACAGGTTCACTGTCTATAAAAGTAAAGATGATAATTGCTCTGAAGGTTGTTGGATGGATTAAACAACATATGCAAAGCGGAAAGAGCCGGCAGTGGGGTTCAGTGGAAGAGCATTCGGGCAGGGTGAGCAGGTATATGCAAAGGCTCTGACCTGCGGCAGAAAGAGCCCTGTGCGTTCCTACGACCGAGATTGGGCTGGTGGAGCTGGAGGGTGGAGGAGGGGAGGAGGAGGACAGAGGCGTGGAGAGGTGGCCGGGGGCCACGGAAGGCAGGCTCTTTTCCATTAGGATGAAGGGTTGACTTTTATTCTAAGTGTCGCAGGAAATCTCTGAGAGTCTTAGGCAGCAAAGTGATGTGATATGGTTTAGCTTTAAAAAGCCCACTCTGGCTGCAGTGTAAAGAATGCATCATGGGGAGTGGGGGGCTGGGGTAGGCAGGCAGACCCGTTAGGAAGCCCTTGAGTAGCCAGATGAAAGGTTAGTGGGTTCGTCTAGGGTGGAGTGAAAGAGGGTGGGTGGATAGCGAGGAGGTGGAGGAGGTTGGACAAACTCAGTATGTATTTTGTCCGTTCCACTGATAGAACTTGCTGCTGAACTGGATGTGGAGGGTGGAAGAAAAAGGAATCATGGCTCCTAGGTTTTTGGCCTGAGCAACTAGGAGAATGGTGTTGCCATCTACCAAAAAAGGGCAATCAGTGGGAGGAGCAGGTTTGAGAAGGAAAATAGGAAGTTCTATACTGAACACATTAAATTGGAGGCCGAGATCTCACCAAGTAGAGGGAGCACATAGATAAATCGGATGTGTAAACCCCAGGGGAGAATCCAGGAGATACATAAAACTGAGACTCTTGGTTATTTACATAAGATGGTATCTGAAGCCATGGGACTGGTTATGAAAGAGTGTAAATAAAGAAGTGCAAGGCTGTAAAACAAACTCGCTATCAGGTGTACGGCATCCATGGAGGCAGCTGTTCCTGTGGGAGAGAAATCCCCAAAGAGTGCCTTTGTTTTAAAGAAAGATCTCAGTTGCAAGTCTTCTATAACTTTAAAGAAACAATTAAAAAAAATTAAAAAAAAAAAAAACTTTTAGACCAAGTGTTTCTGTTTATAGGAAAAATGGAAATTCACACGGTCTGAGTGCTCACTTTGGCATGACCAGAGCATTCTCCATCTGAAGGTAAAGTGATGGGAGGTGACGTGATCCAAAGGCTGCTTGGTGAGGAAGGGAAATCAGCTTGACTGCACGTCTTCGTGGCTGCTGCCGCTGGTTGCTGGTGAGCCATCTCCACAAGCCCGTCAGGCAGACGGGACAAGCACGTAAGCATGCCAGGACAGCCTCCTCCCTGACCAGTGCTGGGACGGGTGCCCGTGGCCGCTCTTGAGATCGCCTTACATCAGCTTCCAGGCGGTTCTTCCCGCCTAGGAGCATAGTTCCTCTCCCTTGCACTCAGAGGCTCCCCTAGAGGCTGCCCTTCAAGGTTTCTTCTTGGTGACTCCGTCTCTTTCATCTCAGCAGAGGATCCTGCATCAGAGTTTACTGAGAATCAAAGTCTTCAGGAAAGAGCTGTAGAAAGTTCTCACCTGACACCTATAAACTTTTCTCAATCAGCGTCTACTGGGTTCCCCTTCCCTGTGCTGCCGGGGAAAAGCGACTTTACTCCTGTTTAAGGATGATCCTTTTTCCCCCTGGTTCTCAACCTAGCCATTCTGTCTTCTCAGGACCTTGCTGATCTGGCCTTTCTCTTTAACGTCTCCCATCCTACTGGCCCTTTTCCTTCATCAAATAAACATAGTCAACTATTTCCCGTCTTAAACCAAACAAAATAACCCTTTCTCAGCCCTGACTTCTGCCACCGCCCTGCCTCCCGCCCTCCTCATGGCCAAGCTTCTTGAGGGAGTGGTCCATGCTTGCTGCCGCGCCTCGAGTTCATCCCTTTCCCCTCTCACCCATCAGCATCACTGTCTAAGTTGGATTACAATATGCAACAATTCTCACTCTATTGTTTGCTGTCTTCACCCCACCACTGAGACCGCTTTTGCTGAAGTCGTCAGTGATTTCCATATATTGCCAAAGCTGATGGACACATTTCTTTAAAAAAATTTTTTTTTTAAGATTTAATTAATTTATTTTTCCCCACCCCCTCATTGTTTGCACTTGCTGCGTCTGTTCATCTTCCTTGTTTCTTTAGGAGGCACCGGGAACCAAATCCGAGTCCTCCAATATGGGAGGGAGGCGCCAAATTGCTTGAGCCTCTCATTGTGTTTTTTTTTTTTAAATTGACTTTATTTTTCCTTTTTGGTGTACAGTTCTATGAGTTTCCCCACCTGCCCCTCCCCCACTTGTTGTCTGTGTCCATTCTCTGGGTGATCTTTTGTGTCTGTTTCTTGCCTTCTCATTTTTCTCCTCCAGGCGTCAACGGGATTCGATCCTAGGGACCTCTGATGTGAAGAGAGGCACCCTGTCACTTGCGCCACCTCTGTTTCTGGTTTCTGGAGTGTGTTGCCTTGACTCTCCCCTGTGTCTCTCTTTTGTTGCATCATCATCTTGCTGCCTGGCTCACTGCGTGGGCTCAGCTCACCTGCTCACCTTTTTTTTTACCAGGAGGTCCCGGGGATCGAACCTGGGTCCTCCCATATGGTAGACAGATGCCCAAGCACTTGAGCCACATCTGCTTCCCTCATTGTGTTTTTCTTCTTGTGTCTCTTGTTGCATCATCTTGTTGCATCAGCTTGCCGCTCCTGCCTATTGTGTTAGCTTGCTGTCTTGTTCATCATCTTTAGGAGGCACTGGGAAACTCTGCTCCCTGCTTTGTTGCGTCTATCATTATGTTTTTCTTCTTGTGTCTCTTGTTGCATCAGCTTGCCACACCTGCCTGTTGTGCCAGGTCGCTGTTTTCTTTAGGAGGCACCGGAACCGAACCAGGGGCCTCCCATGTGGTAGGCGGAAGCTCAATCGCTTGGGCCACATCCACTTCCCCACATTTATTTCTGATCTTAGTTGAGCTTAGTTGATCTTGAGGTGGTTCTGCCACACCTGGTTGTGCAGGTCGTGCACTGCACCATTCTCTGGGAATGCCATTAATGTAGCCCATGGGAATGATGCTCCCTGGAGTTGTGCAGTGCACAGTCTATATGGCTGTACTAAGTTGCCCTGCACTGATGATCACTCTCCCTGTAAACCCTCTTTCCTGCTTCTGTTATTCTTCTCTCCCAAGGTTCTAGTTCTTCTCAGTCTCTTTTCTGTGTCTCCTCGTCTATCTGCTCCTTAAATGTTGATGTTCCTCAGAGCTCTGTTCTTGTCATTCTGCTTTCCTAGCTTTACAGGGCGCGTTGGTGGCCTCATCCACATGCATGGTTTTAACCACCACATCATGCTGACGACAGTCCATCCTAATCTCCTCAGATACATTGCACACTTATGTGCTCCCAGGCACCTTAAACTCAGCAAATTCAAAACAGGAATTTC
>JAQZBX010030319.1:0-26878 GCA_029593785.1 Cabassous unicinctus | reverse complement strand
AAAGCACTTAGAAAAAGAGTAGTAGGAGGAAACATCTGAAACATGATAAAGGGCCTGTATGAAAATCCCACATGTAACATCATTCTCAGTGATGATAGACTGAAAGATTTCCCTCTAAGGTATAGAACAACAAATGATGCCCATTGTTACCACTGTTATTCAACATAATACTGGAAGTTCTATCCAGAGCAATTAGGCAAGAAAAAGAAATAAAAGACATCCAAATTGGAAGGGGAGAAGTAAAACTTTCACATTTTGCAGATGACATGATCGTATACATAGAAAATCCTGAAAAAAATCAACAACAAAACTACTAGAGCCAATAAACAGATTCAGCAAATGGCAGGTACAAAATCAACATGCAAAATTAAGTACTGTTTCTATAAACTAAAAACCAACCTGAGGATGAAACCAAGAATAAATCCAATTAAAATAGCATCTAAAAATAAAATATCTAGGAATAAGTTTAACCAAGGATGTAAAGGTTTTGTGCACAGAAAACTACAAAACATTATTATAAGAAATATAGAAGATCTAAATAAGTGGAAGGACATTCCAAGCCCATCGATTCAAAGACTAAATATTGTTAAGATGTCAGTCTACCCAAAATGATTTACAGATTCCACACAATACCAATCAAAATTCCAACAGTCTACTTGGCAGAAATGGAAAAGCCAATTGTAAAATTTATTTGGAAGAATAAATAAATAAGAAGAATGAAGTTGGAAGCCTCATACTTCCTGACTTTCTTACATATTACAAAGTTACAGTGGTAACTGGCACAAGGATAGCCATATCGACCAATGGAATCAAATAGATAGTTGGGAAATAGAGTCTCAAAATCAATCAAACACCTTAATATTATAAGCTACAGGACTATAAAACTCCTAGAAGAAATGTAGGGAAGCATCTTCAGGGTCTTGTGTTAGGCTATGGTTTCTTATACTTTATACCCAAAGCACAAGCAATGAAAGAAAAAGTAGATAAATGGGACCTCCTAAAATTAAAAACTTTTGTGCATCAAATGAGTTTGTCATCAAGGTGAAGACACAACATACTCCATGGGATAAAATATTTGGCAACCACATATCCAATAAGATTTTAATATCCAGAATATATAAAGAAATCGTACAATTCAACAATAAAAAGGCAACCCAATTAAAAAACAGGGAAAATACTTGAATAGACATTTCTCCAAAGAGAATATACAAATGGCCAAAAAGTACATGAAAAGATGCCCAACATCGTTAGCTGTTAGGGAAATATAAATCAAAACCTCAATGAGATATCATTTCACATCTACTAGCATGGCTATGATATTTTAAAAATTACATGTTTTGAAGAGGACATGGAGAAATAAGAACACTCATTCATTGCTTGTGGGATTGTAAAATGATTCAGCCACAGTGGAAGACAGTTCAGCAGTTCCTCAGAAAGCTAAATATAGAATTAACATATGACCTGGTAATGCCACTACTAGGTATATACCCCAAAGAATTGAAAGCAGGGACTTGGATAGATATTTGCACACTGAAGTTCATAGTGGCATTATTCAAAATTGCCAAGAGATGGAAGCAACTCAACTATCCATTACCTGATGAATGTATTAACAAAATCTCGTATATACACATTTTACAGCTGTAAAAAAGAATGAAGATCTGATGCAAGCAACAACATGAAAAAACCTTGAGGACATTATTTTGAGTGAAATAAGCCAGATGCAAAAAGGATATGATTATCTCACTGATATGAACTAATTAGAATAAGCAAACTCATGAGATAGAATCTAGAATATAAGGTACAAAGGGATAGACTGAGGAAGAGAACGGGGATCTGATGCTTCATTTGTATAGAATTTCTGTTTAGGGTGATTGTAAATATTTGGAAATGGATGATGGTGATATTAGCACATTGTTGTGAATGTAGTTAATAGCACTGAACTATGTATGTGAATTTGGTTGAAAAGGAAAGTTTTGGGTTATATATGTTGCTAGAATGAAAATTGAAGATAAATATAGGACTTTATAATACAGTGAACCTTGTTGTGGACAATGGACTAGAATTAAAAGTACAAGTATAAAAATGTTCCTTCATGAACTATGTCAAATGTAAGACACTATTACAGGGTGTTAATAATAGGGTGATATATGGGGAAAAATACACTCAATGTAAACTATAGACTATGGTTAATGGTAATATTTTAATATTCTTTCATCAATTGCTGCAAAGGTACCACACTAATGCAAACTGTAAACAATAGAGGTTTATATGGGAACACTGTACTTTTTACATGACTTTTCTATAAACCTATAACTTCTCTAATTAAAAAATTATGCTAAGTGAGAGAAACCAGATGCAAAATACTACACATTGTACTATTCTATTTTTATAAAATGTATATAAAATAGAAATAAGTATATACAGACAGAACTAGAATAGCGGTAATGTAGAGCTGGGGAAGGATAGAGATATTAAGAGGTGACTGCTGATGGGTACGGGGTTTTTCTTTTTGGAGTAATGAAAATGTTCTAAAATTGATTGTGGTGATGAATGCACAATTCTTTTATTATACTGAAAGCCATTAATCAGTTTGATTGATTGTATGGTATATGAATATATCTCAATAAAACTGATTTTCAAAAAAACGCCTTCTTGGCAAAACCTTAATGGCTGTATCCAATGGCTTTTAGGCTAAATGACCACTTTCTTGGTCTCTGGGAGGCAGGGCGTACAGCTGGGTGATTCTTTGAAGCAATAACGTAAAGACCTTTTGGAATCTATGGGAGAATTATCAGTCTGTCAACCCTTAATGTCTAGAAAGGTGTCTTCTAAGGAGGGCTAAGGAAGAAATGGTAGTGGAAGGTGACCAATGTCAAGGAATTTGTGATTGACTTGCCACAGCTCTAAAGCTCAACAACTGTGGACTGACTTCCTACTTCTGACTCTCAATTTCCTTATTTGTAAAATTGGACTAATTATTCCTGCTCTCCTTATATCACAGAGTGGCTTTGAAAATAGAATGGAATTTTATGAGTGATAATTATTAAAAGCTACAATATTTCTTCTAAATATACGTTGTCCCTTCCCACTATATGTAGAAATCATCCCTAAATATTTGAATTGATCACTCAGCTCAGGGAAACTCCTTGAATTATGCAAAAAAAGAATATTGTTGAAACTCATTCTTGTATCCACTAACACAGAGCATTCTATCATTCTATTTAATACTTCATAAAATATTAATTTCCTTTATCCTTGAAAGGATCAGGATTTATCAATAACAACAAAAAAAATGAAGACGTGCATGTCTGTGGTGGTATTTCTCCATATGTAGGACTAGATGGCCCTCACTCAGCTGATTGATCAAACAGTACTATCTTTTTAAAAATTCTTTTAATATTTTTAAATTATATATGCCCATTCAGATCATGGTTGGCTTCCATATTTGTACCTTTACAACTAGACACAAGAGAACCACTAGTCTATTCTTGCTATTCTAATATTTACAATTAGTGCCTATATTTATTGAGACTCTAGTTCTCCCATTATTTAAGTTATACTAATATGGATTAGAAGTCTCTTAATTTGACTGAATAGCACTTGCTGGAATAAAGGCACAGAATTTGTCATATTTAAAATAAAAAAAACATGTTGGCTTTCCTTCTCTTTAACCAGAGATTGAAACATTTGCAAAAAAAAAAAAAAAAAAAGTACTGATAGAGAAAAATAAACTAACCAGTAAGCTAATTGGAGATTTCAAGAAATGATGGACAACTGAGTTTGGCTATAGATTATTTGCCTACATTTAATTAAATAATTAAAAGAGATTTAGATTTTTTTTCTTTCTTAAAGAAATAAATGTATTCCTGTATCACTAATATCATCAAGATGTCTATTCTCAGGACAAACTGGAGTCAGAGTGATGTAAGCGGAAGGCCACTGGATGTATGATTTTACACAAAAATTTGTAAAATGTTTTGAGTCTTAATTTTCACACCTATACAATGAGGTATTTGAACATTAGTCCCTTCAGCTTCTAAATTAAAATGAAAATAAGTTAATTCTACATTTATACTGTTTTTAAAAAAATCCAGAAATAATTATAATTAAAAACTTATTCTGAATCTATAATTCTGATGTCAAATATTAAGTTTTTGGATTTGAAAGCAAATTTTGAATTAGTAATAATGCCATTCCTTAATTATTTCTCAAGAAATATTTTTTAGTGATATCTAGGTACACTGCCCATCCATTGAGAGATTTCATCTAAAATGGATTTTAATGCTGACTTTCAAAAGGTTATTGCCAACAGGGGGAATTATATATGTACATTAACAACAACATCACAACTTAAAAAGAAGTATGTGGGAGAGTTCCAGGAAGATGGAATCTGAGTAGGCAGGCAGGGCTCAACTCTCTCACAGAAACAATGGAAAAAGAGCCAAATGCTGTCCAAGGGAGCTGCTTTGGGGGTCAGCAGACCAGAACAGTGCTAAACAACTCCCACGTGGTTGAGGGACAGAGACAAAAAACCCAAAACAACAAATGTGAGTTAGCAAACCCTGCAGTGGCCCAGAAGAGCTCCCCTCCCACACCCCAAGATATTAAGCCAAGGCAAAACTCTGATTCATTGCAACCTACTGAGTGGAACAGACATATTCCTCCTAGGCAGCTGTTACAAGGGAAAAGGGAGGGAGAGCTGGGGGGCTTCAATTCAGTGAATTCAACTAGCAGAGCCTCCTTTGAATCTCAGCTCTGCCCAGACCAAAACACAGGAAAGTGGAAAAGTGAACCAATGAGTGCGATCTGCTGGCCAGTCCAGAAATTGCATGGACAAAAACTGCTTTTGGGTATCTCTGTAACCTAACTCCTTGGAGAAAACCTGGGCCCTATTTGTGAGTCTCTGAAATGATTTTGATAACTTAAGCTGGGAAATTTTAAAGAGCTAGAATAAGTTGAACTAAATATCAAAAAAGAGATTTAAAAAAATATATAATAGGCAAGAGGGAGAAATTGGCCATCAGAGTAAATTCACCAACATGTTCAGATACGTGGACATGAGCAAAAAACTACAAGCCATCCTAGGAAACAGGAAAAGCTGTCCTAGCCAAAGGAACAGGCCAAATATCGTGAAGAAATACAGAATTTTTAAGACAAACAATGATAATCACACAACTCTCTTAAATCAATTCAAAGAATTGAAAGAAAGTATGACTAAAGTGATAAAGGCTATTAAGAAGTCAAGAAAGAATAGTTAATGTCAGGTTTGATAAGGCAAGCAAAAATGTTGTAATTTCTCAGTTAATATCTAAAAGAATATTAAAATAGTGCATCTCATCCAAATAAAAAGATGAGAAAAATTGAACAGAAATAATCAGTCCAAAGGAAAGTATTCAGGAAGAAAAAAAGAACATAGGACAGAGGGCACAAATAGTGTATGAAAAAAAGGCAAATTTAAATAAGTATTTATGTGGAATTATATGATATATATTTAATTATATTTAATATAATTATTAACATTTATAATCAATGAATATAAATGTTCCTCTTAAGCAATCAAAATTGTTGTGTGGAATAAAAACAAATATATCTATACAGATATAAGAAAGTCATCTAAGACATACAGCAAAGTGTAAAATGTGGAAAATAATATACCATGTAAAACTTTAAAACTAGTAAATTTTATTTCACTTTGACAATATTAAATAAAACATACTAAAGAAAATACTAGAAGAAAAAAAAAAAGATACTGGGTGATCATAAAGGACAATTTGAAAGCCTGGAAAAAAAAGTATCAGTTTATGGGAATGATAGCCACAAAGCATGAGATTGAAAATACATTAGAGGCACATAAGAGCAGATTTGAATTGCTTGAACACAGAATTAGTGATTTCGAAGGCAGAATGTCAACCTGGAAAAGACAGGAGAACAGAAAGAGAAGAGAATGGAGAAAATGGAACAGAGTTTCAAGGAATAGAATGACAATGTGAAACACACAAACATACATATTATAAGTGTCCCAAAAGGAGAAGAGAATGGAAAAGGGGCAGAAATAATATTTGAGGAAATAATGACCAAAAACTTACCAACCCTTATGAAGATATAAACATCAATATCCAACAAGGACAACACACCCCAAACAGAATAAATCCAAATAGAGTTACCATGAGACACTTACTATTCAGAATGACAAATATCACAGATAAAGAGGATTCTGAAAGCAGCAAGAGAAAAGCAAAGCATCACAACAAGGGAACGTCGATTAGATTAAGTGCTGACCTCTCATCAGAAATCATGGAGGCAAGAATAAAGTGGTATGATGTATGTAAGGTACTGAAAGAAAAATCTGTCAGTCAAGAATTCTGTATCCAGCAAAACTGTCCTTGAAAATTGAGGGTGAATTCAAAGTATTCACAGAAAAACAAAAAATTATAGAATAAATGACCAAAAGACAAGAATTACAAGATATTAAAGGGAGTGCTGCAGCCTGAAAGGGAAAAAAAAAGAAAAGAAAAAAAAATGAGAGTCTTGGAGAAGAGTGTAGAAAGGAAGATTATTAGGAAGGGTAAATTAAAGGGTAAAAACACAGACAATACTATAATATGACAACAGAAAGCCAAAGGACAAAATGGATGAAGTACATTGAATGTTAATGGCCTGAACTCCCCAATCAAAAGACATAGACTGATATAATGGATAAAAATGTATGAGCCATCTATATGTTGTCTACAAAAGACTCATCTCAGATGTAAGGACACAACCAGGTTAAAAATGAAAGGTTGGAAAAAGATATTCCATGCAAATATTAACCAAAACCTGGAGTGGCAATAATAATATCGGACAAAATATATTTTAAATGAAAAACTGTTATAAGGGATGAAGAAGGTCATTTATAAAAGGGGCAATTTACCAAGAAGAAATAACTATACTAAATATCTATTCACTTAATCTGAGTGTCCCAAGATACATGAAACACTCACTGGCAAAACTGAAGGGAGAAATAGATGTTTCTATACTAATAGTGGGAATCTTAAATACAGCACTCTCAGTATTGGATAGAACAACTGGACAGAGGATAGATAAAGAAATAGAGAGCTTGAATACTATGATAAATGAACTAGACCTGACAGACGTCTATAGAGCATTTCATCCCAAAACAGCAGGATATACATTCTTTTCAAGCACTCAAATCCTTCTCCAAGATAGACCATATGTTGCATCATAACACAACTCTCAATAAATTTAAAAAGATTGAAATTATAAAAAAACACATTCTCTGATCAAAACAGAATGAAGCTGGAAATCAACAGTGGATGAAAAAAGGGAAAATTGATAATTATATGGAGATTAAACAACACACTCTTAAATAATTAGTGGGTCAAAGAAGAAATTGCAAGAGAATTCAGCAAATATCTTGAGATGCATGAAAATGAGAATACAAAATATCAAAACTTATGGGACACTGCAAAGGCAGTGCTGAGAGGCAAATTTATAGTCCTCAATGCTTACATTAAAAAAGAAGAAAGAGCTAACATTGAAGATCTAACTGCATACCTGGAGGAACTTTAGAAAAAGAACAGCAAACTAAACCCAAACCAAGCAAAAGAAAAGAAATAGTAAAAAAGCAGAAATAAATGAAATCAAGAACAGAAAACCAATAGGGAGAATCAACAAAACCAAAACTTGGCTCTTTGAGAAGATCAACAAAATTGACAAACTCTTAGACAGACTGACAAAGAGAAAAAGAGAATATTCAAATAAATAAAATCAGAAATGAGAGGGGGACATTACCACTGACCTCACAGAAATAAGAGAGATCATACAAACAGCTCAATGCCAAAAAACTAGACAATGTAGAGGAGATGGACAAATTCCTAGAAACACACAAACCACCTACACTGACCATAGAAGAAAGAGAAGCCCCCAACAAACCAATCAAATGTGAAGAGATTGAACCAGTCACAAAAACTTCCCAAAGATGAAAAGCCTGGGACCAGATGGCTTCACAAGTAAATTCTACAAATCGTTCAAAGTTGATCTAATACAGTCTTGCTCAAGCTCTTCCAAAAAATTGAACAGGAAAGAATGCTACCAAACTCATTCAATGAAGCCAATATTACCCTAATTCAGAAGCCAGATAGACACTATGAAAAAAGAAAATTACAGACCAATAGCTCTAATGAATATAGATGCAAAAATCCTCAAAATACTTCAAATGGGTTTTATCCCAGGTATGCAAGGGTGGTTCAATAGAAGAAAATCATTTAGTATAATAAACCACATTGATAAATTGAAGAAGAAAAATCACATGATCCTCTCGATTGATGCAGAAATGGCATCTGACAAAATACAGCACTCTTTCCTATAAAAAACACTCCAAAAGACAGGAATAGAAGAAAATTTTCTCAATATGGTAAAGTGCAGATAAGAAAAAACTGCCACTAATATTGCAGTCAACAGTGAAAAATTGAAAGCTTTCCCACTGAAATAGGGAAAAGACAAGGATGCCCACTGTCACTACAGTTATTTAATATTCTGCTAGAAGTTCTAGCTACAGCAATTAGGCTAGATAAAGGAATAAAGGGCACCCAAATAGGAGAGGGAGAAGTAAAACTTGCACTATTCCCTGATGATATGATCCCATATCTAGATAATCCTGAGAAATCCATAACAAAGATATGAGAACAGATGATTTCAGCAAATTGGCTGAAATTTGAATACATGATTAATATGCAAAAATCAATAGTGTTTCTATACACTACTGATGTGCAGTCTGAGGAGGTAATCAGAAAAAAATTCCATTCATAACAGTGACTAAAAGAATCAAATATTTAGGAGAAAACTTAACCAAGAACTTAAAGGATCTACATTCAGAAAACAAGAAAACATTGCTAAAAGAAACCGAAGAAGACTTAAATAAATGGAAGGACTTTCTGTGTGCATAGATTGGAAGACAAAATATTATTAAGATGTCAGTTCTACCCAAACTGAGATTCAACAGAATCCCAATAAAAATCCCAACAGCCTTTTTATTTTTTCCTTTTTGCAGAAATGGAAAAACCAATTACCTAATTTATTTGGAAGGGTTAGGTGCCCTGAATAGGCAAAAATATCTTTACAAAGAAGAACAAAGTTGGAGGACTTCCATTTCTTGACTTCTGAGCATATTACTTAGCTCCAGTGGTAAAAGCAGCATGGCACTAGCATAAAGACAGTTTGACCAATGGAACTGAATCAGGTACTAAGAAATAGACCCTCACATCTACAGTCTAGTGATTTTTGACAAGGTGGTCAAAAACTCCCAGCTGGGTCAGAACAGTCTATTCAACAAATGGTGCTGGGAGAATGGAATATACATATCCAAAAGAAAGAAAGAGGACCCCTATCTGACACCTTATACAAAAATTAACTCAAAATGGATCAAGGACCTAAATATAAATGTGATAACCATAAAACTCCTAGAAGAAAATATAGGAAAACATCTTTAATCTCTTGTGGTAGGCAGTAGTTTCTTAAACCTTACACACATAGCAAGAAAAAAATAGATAAATGGGACCTAAACTAAACACTTTTCCACTTAAAAAGACTTTGTCAAAAGGGTGAAAAGACAGCTGACTCAATGGAAGAAAATATTTGACAATCACATATCCAATAAGGATTTACTATCATGATATATAAAGAGATCACACAACTCAAGAATAGAAAGGCAAACTACCCGATTAAAAATGGGCAGAAGAGTTGAAAAGACAATTGTCCAAAAAAGAAATACAAATGGTGAAGAAACACATGAAAAAATGTTCAACATCATCAGTGATTAGAGAAATGCAAATCAAAACTACAGTGAGATATCATTTCACACCTATTAGACTGGCCACTATTAAAACGTCAGAAACTGTAAACGTTGGAGAGGTTGTGGTGAGATAGGAATGCTTATTCACTGTTGGTGGGAATGTGTAATGGTACGGCTTCTGTGAAGGACTGTTTGCCAGTTCCTAAGGAAGTTGAATATAGACTTGCCATGGGACCTGGCAATTCTATTACCAGTTATATACCCAGAACAACTGAGAGCAGTGACACGAAGACATCTGCACGGCAATGTCATAGTGGCATTATTCACGATTGCCAAAAGTTGGAAACAGCCCAGGTGTCCATCAACCAATGAAGGGATAAACAAATTATGGTGTATACACACAATGGAATATTATGCAGTTGTAAGAAGAAATGAAGTCATGAAGCATATGACAACATGATAGAACCTGAAGGACATTACATTGAGTGAAGCAAGCCAGACACAAAAGGACAAATAATGTATGATTTTGTTACTATGAACTAAATATATTATGTAAACTCATGGAATTAATAATTAGAATATAATTCACCAGAAAATAGAATGAGGATAGAGAATGTAAATTTGATGGTTAATCTGTGAAGAACTGTTTAAAAGGTTTGTGGCAGTTTGGTATTGTTAATGAATTCCAAAAATAGATATTGGATTGTGTTTGTAAACTGGTCTGTTCCTCTGGGCATAATAGATGGTATTAAATTAAGAAGTTTCACTTTTACTTGATTAAATTATGATTAGGGCTTTGATTAGGCCATGCCAGTAGGATGTTGAGTCCCCACCCCCTTGGTGAGTAGGGACTCACAAAGACAATGACACAGCAGAGGAGAGAGTTTTAGTTTTGATGCTAGAGCCCCAGGAAGTAAATACACAGAGAAGAACACAGAGGAAGAGAGACAGCTCATTAGACACAGCAAAGGTCCTGGGAAGAGAGAAGAACCTGATAGTCTACAGCTGACCTTGTGAAGAGAACTAAGCAGCTGAGCCCGGAAAGAAACTAGCCATGGGGAAAGAGATGAGCCTTATACCAGCCTACAGCTGATATTGGAAGAAGCTGGGCTTACAGAGCCTTAAGAGGCAGAAGGAAGCCTGAACCCTTGCAGACATCTGCAGACATCTTGCTCTAACAAATGGCAACAGACTTTGGTGAGGTAAGTAACTTATGCTTTATGGCCTAGTAATTTTAAGCTTCTACCCCAAATAAATACCCTTTATAAAAGCCAACACATTTCTGGTATTTTGAATCAGCACCCATTTGGCTAATACAAGGTTGTTTGTAAACCTTTTGAAATGAATGGAAATGATGAGAGCACATCATGGTGTTTGTGACTCTCAGAGCTATTATATGGGTGTGACAGAGGTAGGAAGGGAAAGTCTAAGGACATGTATATTACTAGAAAGAAAGTTAAAAAATGTAACATGGGATTGTATAACATAGTGAAACATCATATAAAATACAAATATGTGTGATATTGCATATGTAAGACTGTTTTACAAAATATAAATACAAATAAGCTAGAGAGAAGGAAACAGAATAGCAGCTATGTATGGAAGGGGAAGCTTGGAGAGATTGAGATGTGATGAGTTTTGTTTGTTTTGTTGGTTTTTGTTTGTTATTATTATTATTATTATTACTGAAATAATGAAAATGCTCTAAAAATGGCTGTGAAGTGATGACTGCACAACTATTTGAGTATATTGAATACCATTGATTATACACTTTGGATGGATCTATGCTTTATTAATTTGTAACAATAAAATTTATTTGTTAAAAAAATATATGTGCCATTAGAAATTAAGAGCCATGCTTGGGTTTAGTGAAGAGATATTTATTCATTCACTCAACAATTATTCATTATACACCTGCTGCATCAATACATTGTGCAATGAAGGGGACCTATGTCTCAAAATAATTGTTAATATTAGAAATATAATCAGAAAATACTATTTTTAAAATTCTTTTAATTATAATGTTTTAAATTCTATTGAAGTACTAGTCTATTATCTTAGACCCAAGTCCCTTAGAAGGTGTTTTCTTTTTAAACTTTTATTGTGGTAACATATATACAACTCAGAATCTCCCATTTTAACAACTTTAAAGTATACAATTCAGTATTATTAATTACATTCACAATATTGTGCTCTCCTCAACAACATCCATTACCCCAAATTTTCATCACCTCAAGCAGAATCTCTGAACCCATTAAGCAGAAATTCTCTCTTCCCCTTACCCCCTGACTTGGTCACCTATAATTTATCATCTGTCTCTATGAATTTGCTGACTCTAGGTATTTCATATAAGTGAAATCAAGCAATAGTTGTGAAACATGTGTCTGGCATGTTTCACTTAACATAACATTTTCAAAGATCATGTTGTAGCATGTATCAGAACTTCATTCCTTTTTGTAGCTGAATAATATTCCTTTATGTGTATATACTGCATTTGGTTGGTTTGCTTCTGACTTGGGTTGCTTTCACCTTTTGGCTATTGTGAATAATGCTGCTGTGAACTTTGGTGTACAAAGATCTGTTTGAGTCCCTGCTTTCAAATTTTTTGGATAAATACCAAGAAGTGGAATTACCAGATCATATGTAAGCATATGTTAAACATTTTGAGGAATCACCAAACTGATTTCACAGTGGCTTCACCATTTTACAATGTCATCAGCAATGTATAAGAGTTCCAGTTCTCCACATCCCCACTAACAATTGTTACTTTCTGTTTTCTTAATAATAGCCATCCTAGTGGATGTGAAGTGACATCTTGTGTTCAGAGATACTACTTCAAAATCAAAATACCAATTGATTTTGACAGGGGTGCCAAGTATATTAATTGGGGAAATAATGGTCTCTTCAATAAATGGTTCCGGAAAAACTAGAGATCCACATGCCAAGAATAAAGTTGGATCCCTACTTGCACAATATGCAAAAATGTACTCTAGATGGATCAAGAGCCTGAACATAAGAGCTAAAACCATAAAACTCTTAGAAGAAAACATAGGGGAGAAACCTTCACAACTATGGATTTGGCAGTGATTTCTTAGGTATGACACCTGAGCACAATCAACAAAAGAAAAAATACATCAATTGGACTTCATCAAAATTATAAACTTCTGCACTTCAAAGGACACTTACATCCCTGTAATTTCTGTGTAATATTTAGGTAATCTAAGCACCTTTAAAAAAAATATATATATATATATAAATAACATTTATGTAAGCAAATGCACATATATGCATATATATTTATATATCATTTTATAAATATTGATATGAATTGTGAAAATTTTGATTTTTACCCACAATAAAATAAATAAAGAAAGAAAACAAACAAAAAAAGGACACTTACAAGAAAGTGAAAAAACAGCCTACAGAAAGAGAGAAAATAATTGCTAACTATATACCTGATAAGATTTTAATATCCAGAACCTATAAAGAACTTCTTTAACTCAATAATAATAAGACAAATAATCCACTTTCAAAATGGGCAAAGAACTTGAGTAGACATTTCTCCAGAGGAGACATACAAATCGTCAATAAGGATATGAAAAGATGCTCAATATTCCTGGTTATCAGGGATATGCAAATTAAAACACTATTTTATCTTCATTAAGGAAGAAGTTTTTACACTATTTTATCTTCTTTAAGGAAGAAATTTTTAATGTTACTAATTTTGCTATGAACTATATACTTATCAAAGCTTCTCTTGGTTGTCAGAAAATGCCAATGTTTCACGTGACATTTTATTAGACACATTTTTCTATTAACTATTATAGTAACAAAGTAATACTGCCTCTCCAATGATGGCCACATTGTAATCCCTGGAACCTGTGAATATGTTACCTTACATGGCAAAAGGGACTTTGCAGATGTCATTAAGTTTAAGAACCTTGAGATTAAAAGATTATCTGGGTGGGCCCAATGTAATTACATGGAGGGACACAATTCAATCCACTACGCCATCTTAAAAAGATGTTGAAAGAATTAAATGAAAATATATAGAATTCGTTACATAGGAAGTATCATATAATAGCTGGTATTACTGTCATTTTGTTAATATTATTTCTATTTCTTCCAGTTTCTAATGTAACAAGTACAGAGCCGTAATCTTACACCCCTCAGACTTGTGCTGTTCTAGGATTTGGGGTCTTCTGACAGTATAGTGATCCATGAGAAGCCTAGCTCGTTCGTCCATCCTTACCATTTCTCTATTTCTCTTTTGTAAGGACAGCTAAGCCAGCTAGGCTTTTCATATCTGGGAAGACAAGTGTCCCATGACAGGAGCTGAACAGCTTTGTAAATTAGTCCTCAACAGGTTCCTATCTGCATTGTAATCTATTTCCTAAACTCTAGGGAAAGAAAAGTTCTCAATCATACCTCACATTATTGTATTGGAAAAGAGTGGGAGGGTGTTCTGGTTTGAGCAAAGGTTGTTTGTTAAGGATTTGTAGGAAATGAAAACTAGAAATTGAAAGTGAGACCAGACTTTAGGGAGTATTTATTTAGGACATTAAGTTGAGGAATTTAAACCAATGATAGAAAAATGATTTCATCTTTCTGATCTACTCTGATGGATTATTAGAGGCTTTCAAAATTTCTGAGTTAAAAATGATTTTAAGGGATTATCTTGCCTCTTCAGGAAAACTTACTGCCATCAATTATGAATGTCTGCCCTGAGATACGGAGGAACAAATGAGATGTGTCTGCAATACTGAGTTAGGCTATGTTGTCAGAACTAGGGTTCAGAGAAATCTCAGGTTGCAGAAGTCTTTAAGGAAGATTAGTTTGGGTAGGCTATGTAGGGAAGATTAAAGGAGCAAGGCTGAGTCAGAGAGACTAGAGGCTGTTAAAATAAATCAGACAAATTCTTCACGTCTATTTTGTTTTTCCAAGGTGTGAATTTGGGGAATGTTTGCGTAGAAGACTTACATCTTCATAGCAGTATTTAAAACTAACCTGTAGCCTTGAAAGTTGGCCTGCAAAGTGGATGTATGTCTCAGTCAAGATAGGCTTGGATATGCTGCATTAATAATAGACTCAAAAATCTCAGGGCTTATAAAGCAAGAAATGTTTATTTCTCATTCATGATCTATGTTTACCACAAGCCAACAGAGACTCTGCCCTACATCTTCCCACTTAGAGATCAAGATGATGGGGAATCCACCACCTGGAAGGGCCAGGGTACAGATAGAAGAGACCACTATAGAGTTGTGCATTGGTAAATAAATGCTTTCAGCTAAAAGTGACACTTTAGCCAGGACATGGCCCTGCCCCATGCAATGGGCAAAATCCTTCTATGTGCCTGCCAGCAGAGAAGAACCAGATAAGCATGAGCATTAGAAAAATTGCTAGCATAGTATGATAGAAAAAATACCTGATTTATAAGTTAATGGAAAATACAATAGCTCTGAACAGAATAAAGAGAGTTCCTTTTTAGGAAAATTAATGATTAACAATGATTAGTAACCTTAAATAAGGTTGCCAAATACCTGTCTGTGTGCCATGGTTTGCTTTTCATAACAACTCTATGAGAGTATTTGGACAGATCACATATTAATTATTTAATAGATAAAGAATCTGAGGCTCAGAAAGTTTGAGGGCTTGGCACTAGTTATGTGGCCAGCAAGTAACACAACTATCAGTACACTGGATTTAAATCCAGTAAAGTAATCCTCTAGGTCAATGTTTCTATATATTCAGTGTTCACACAGTTCTCTTAGGGATCTTACTAAAAAGCAGATTCTGACTCAGAGTTCTGGCCTGGACCCTGAGAGTGTGCATTTGTAATAAGCTGCCATGTAATGTTCATGTTGTTGATCCATGGATCACACTTTGAGTAACAAGATTTTAGATGAACCACACACTGTTTCCTGTAACTTCTCAGACACCATTTCCACATTTCCAGACACCACTACCTACATTTCCTCTCTGCAACTTCTTCATGTTTAAAGGCCCTTTGCTGAGTAGGAAGTGCATATTAAATTGCATGAGTCCTTGGCATTTGTAAAATTCTTAGTAAAACTTGCCAAATTGTACAGATTAAAAGGGGAAAAAAACATCATTTTCGAGAGTGTATTGTTTGATTCACCTTTGTAGTTCAGTGAGCAGTCAGCTGATGTGCAGACTGGGGATGTGACTCTGTCTCCCTCAGCAGCTAGTCTATATCCATGGAGGTGAGAGCTGAGGAGAGACAGTAATTGAGTGCTGACTCAGTACCACTTGTAAATTTCATTGTGTTTATAACACACTGATAGCTATTAAAACTGGTGTTTTGTGAAAATTACATTTATTACTTCCTTACTTAAGTCTCCACAGAGAAATCATTTTTTGCCACCTGACTACACATTTGACATTTTGAAAGGTAAGGTAGTTCTCTATCATAAATAACATCTTGAGGTCACTGTGTGCTATTCAATTTAAAGCAGAAGGGCAGAACACAACAATCATTTTGTTTTCAAGGACAAAATAAAAGAGAGTTGACTAAAAGAATCTCTTTGGGTCTGGTTACTAAGGTGGTCTTTGAGAAAAATGCGTCTGAGACTTTGGTGATCAAGTCACCTGCCAGGCTCTGAAGAGACACATCAATCAGGTTTGACACACTGCTGATTACACCACTAAATCACCATCATGGGCTTGATTTGTCTCATCAGGTCAAGTAAAATAAAATTTTATGGTAGGCTCGTTTTCAAATTTTCTTATTGAAGCTTCTCCAAATAAGTCTATATTTTGCATTGAGCTAAGCTAATCGACCATAAAGCTCCATTTTTAATAACAGGATATTTAGAGTAGGCACCAGGCTTCCTTACAGGGTGAAATGTCTATTTTTAGCAATCTGGGAAATAGTACCAAGTTAACTCTCCAGAAAGATATTTGAGGAACAGCAGGTCATTTTGACTTTAACCCTATAGGAAAAGGGGAATAGGTAAAGGTTATTATAGACTATTGGACAAATGACTCATTGCCCATAAAACCTCCACTTGAGTTGATGCTATAAACTATAGCTTTCATGAAGAATGTCATAAGGGAACTTTTGGTTTAAACTATATTCTAAGTGTAACAATTTAAGATGCAGTATATTTATGAATTATTTAGAAACATATGTATGCAAATATAACTGAACTTACTCATATTGTGAAATTCTAACATATTTTAGGTATTCAGATACAACTAATCATTTATTAAGCAATAAAAAAATCCAAGATCCTACTCCATTGAAAATGCTTGCATAGGTATTATAGAGGTAACAGACAATTTGTTAATAATACTCTATCTTCAATATAATGATAATTATCTTTCTTCTAAGATTTTAGATATACCCTAAAAACTATCCATAACTACAACAAATAGGATGGTACCAATTTATATTCCCACCAGTATTATGTAAAAGTGGCCATTTAACTTCATATTCATCAGCACTATTACCATTTGTGGTAATATGAGTCTTTTGTGGACCCCAGAAAATTATGTTCTTAAGCGAATCCATTCCTGTGTATGTAAACCTATTTTAGAGGGTACCTTCCTTTTGATTAGATCACTTCAGTAGGACTTCACTAGGGTGGGTCTTAATTCTGTTACTGGGGTCCTTTATAAACGAAAGAGACAGAGAAACAGGAAAACCCAGAGAGGTTGAGAGAGAAGTCCCTGGGAGCCAGAAGCTGAAATCAACGGAACACAGAAGCTGAGACGAAGCCAGAAGCTGAAAGCAATGATGCCTAGAGGAGAGGGAAGAGATGAGCGGATGCCGCTATGTACCTTACTATGTGAGAAAGGAATCCAGGACCACTAGCAGCTGGTTCTCATCCTGATGAAGCCTTGATTTGGACATTTCCACAACTTCAGAATTGTAGGCTTATGAGTTAATAAATTCCCAATGTAAAAGCCAAACCATTTCTGGTATATTGCCTTGGCAGCCTTTTACAAACTAAAACACCATTATTTAACCTTTTCTGTTGGATAGATAGATTTCAATTTAATTTTTTATGTAGTAGGTTATTAGGGAGTTTTTGCAATACATGTCTGTTTTAAATTTTCATTTATTTTGTGAATTGCTTGTTCATTTAAGCAGAGACTTTACCTTTTTCTATTTATTTGGAAAATTTATCATTTTTAAGAATCTGATACTTTACCACATTTGTGTAATATAAACCTTCTAGTCATCATTTCAAGATATGCAGTGAAAAACTTTTTTTAGAACTGTGTTGGATTTTGGTAAATTCTGTAATGATAATGATAATATTATTATAGAAATAATGTCTAATTTTGTTGACAAAATGTTAATAGTTGATATAAATTACTAGATAGTTTTAGAAGTATGATTTCTAAACATTTAAAGTCCAGATAATTTCAATTTTATAGGAACTGAAATAGAATAGAAATAGAATAGAATAGAAAAGGACTGAAAATTCTTCAACTACTTTTATATACTTGGTATAACCATTGTATGAACTGTGAACAAAGACAGGATAAGAATATAAAATATAGGCCAATCTCATTTATAAATATACAAAAGCTCTAAACCCAGCAGTATAATGAAAATCGGGATAATCCCAGAAATACAAGGATTAAATGAGATTAAAGAGAATAAAATAAAACTATCTGATCATGTCAAGAGATATCAAAAATGCCATTTGATAAAATCAGTACCAATTCATGTTAAAACTGTAGCTACCCAGAAATAAAAACAAGGAAACACCCTCAACATGTTGATGGGAATTGACTCAGTTGAAAGATAGCTACCAAACATTTAAGGATAAATTATAATTAATGGTAAAATACTTGAAATATTACATTTAAAATATGAAAATGCATAAGGGTACCTGCTATCCTTGATTGAATTAAATATTTTTACTGAATGCCCTACCAAATACAGTAACATAAAAATTTATAAAAATATATAAGCAAAAAGTAAAACTACCATTATTTACAGATGATATACCTGTCTGTAGGGGAACTATAAGAGAAAATGCAAATACATCTTTGTAAATAATTTTATATTCCAGTATATAACAATTGCATTCTTATACCACTACAAAAATTATTAGGAAATGTAATTTTTAGAAAGTCTATTTATTTTAGTAAGAAAAACAAAAAAATTTGGGCTATGAATCTAGGAAAATATATGTATGACTGTAATGAAGAAAATTATGCAATTAGCTGCCAGATATTTACAAAATTCTAAATAAACCAACAAACTATGTTCATTTTTAAGACTCAGCAACATAAAATATTCAATATTCCCCAAATAACTTAAATATTTAATGCAACTCTATTCAAAAGTATGACAGAGTTTTCCGTAGATTCTGTGATGGTGAATCTAACATTTGCATAGAAGAGCAAAGAACCAAACACTGCCAGAGTAACTTGTTATTAAAGAACCAGCTGAGGATATCTGTACTACAAAATATCAAGATTTACTGTGGAGGTAAGGATAGTTGTATATTGGCCCAGTGGGTAGATATATTGATCAACAAATTAGAATAGAGAATTAAGAAAAGTACTCCTATATGTGCATAATCTTACATATCACAAAGGTGATGTTTTAGATCAGAGGAAAAGAGTCTAGTCATGAAATGACCTTGGGAAAATTGGTTATCTATATAGAAAAAATAAAATTGCTTCACTTCTCAGGGCATTCAAAAAAGGAATTACTAAATGTGAACAGCAAAATGTTACAATATTTAGAAGAAAAAGAGGTGAATATTTTTATGATGATGAGGTAAAGATCATTTTTTTAAGTACAACTCTGAAGGAAAAGAGTGATGAATTTGATTACATTAAAATTAAAGAAAAGAAGTTTTGTGCATCTGAAAGCACAGTAAAAATTATAAAGGTAATCCACAGATTTGAAGACTATATTTATCATGTATATAACTATCATATAGAAAGAGCTTCTACAAATTAATAAGAAAAAGAGCCCAGTAGAAAAACAGGCAAAGTATATGAATAAGTAATTCATAGGAGATAAAAGCTGAAGGGTAAATAAATAAATAAATAAATAAATGAGACAATCTTACCAGAAATCAGACAGATACAAATTGAAAGGATAGAAACATAACATACATACCAATCAGATTAGCAAAGTAAAAGTATTACAGAACTTACTATTGGCAGCATTTCAGAGAAACTGGAATATTCATCCTTTTGATGCAGGAGTACAGTGGAACTTTTAGAAAATGCAATTTGGCCAATAATTAGAAATGCAGAATTGCATTCCCCAGGCCCAGCAATTTAACTCCTAGGTAATTTCTCTTAGATGAATACAAGGAGACATCAGCAGGATTTGTAATAGTGAAAATTGGAAACAAACAGTGGTCAGTACTACTAATGCACTCCAATATCTTGTTCACTGTTCCTTGTTGGGTGTATGGAAACTAGTCTTCTGAGCTGAGCCACATAACTGGTTCTGGCTAGCAAACCCAGAATGGAAATGAATTACACAGTACTTCTCTTGTTCTCCCACTGCCATGATAACAATAATTTTCTAGATGTGAAGCCTTCACAACCCTGGATCCCTGAGTAACTCAGTGGAGCCAACCTTCTTCTTGGACTGTAGCAGACTTTGCCTCAGCAAGAAATAAACTTTTCTTGATATTTGGGGATTGTTTCCTATTGCAGTGTAAGCCTAGCCTCTCTTAACTGATACACAACTTCAATATTATCAACAAAAATATGAATAAATAAATTGTAGGACACTAATACAATGAATCCTACCTAGCTGTGAAAGTTTAATGAACTAGAATTATTCATCTAAACATGAACAAAACTCTCCAAAATGATTTTGAGTAATTGCCAAAGAATACATACAGAATGATATCATTTACATGGAGATTAATACTAGAGAGATGATACTCTATTGTTTGATAATGCATATTATTAGCAGGATCTCTGACACCAGGGCATTGGGACATAATATCAGATGATGTTTTTTCTAAACGAAGTCACCATAACCAGATGTGTTTTTTCAAGCATTGCACTGCTTATTTATGCATAAAACCTTAATATTTTCCTTCCACTGTAAATTTTGTGTGCTAAATCTTAAGTTTTAAAATTTAAAATCTTTAAATTTTAGGATAAACTTTGCAGTTTATAGAAGGATATTATCAAATAGGACTTTTTCTTTGATGGAATAAAATTCTCAGAATGGAAGAAAACCAGGATCTTGCTGTACTAGAAATGTTAGTATTTTTATCGACTTAACATGCTGAATAAAAATGTAGCTGCCAATTTGACCTGCTTCAAAAGATAAGGAAAAATATCATTGATCCAAGAGTAGATGATATTATTTCATAGAAGCATTGTTACAATTTAATTTCTTTGCTTCAAGCCACAAACCAACAAGACCATTTCCAGGGCACATAGTTTTACCAAGAATTGCAATTGTGTATGACTAGGCAGTGCAGAAAAAGTATATAATTAAAGTACTTCAAGACTGAATTTTTTGCATTAAAAAATCCAAGCTTGGCTAAAGTCCTATCCCTTTCAAATGGGTTATTCTTATAAAAAATACCCACCCACAGTCAAAAGAATTTTCAGGATGTGTATGTGTATGTGTATGTGTATGTGTGTGTGTGAGAGAGAGAGAAATCTTACGCATATATTGACAGGAAAAGAAGGCAGGAATATAAGAACCACAGTAGCTTTTGGGGATTGTTTTAGTTTCCTAACTTCTAAACACAAATACCACATAATGGGTTGGCTTAAACAATGGGAATTTATTGGCTCATGGTTATGAGGCTAGGAGAAGTCCAAAATCAAAGTCGTCAGCAAGGCAATGTTTTCTCTCTGAAGACTGTGGCATTCTGGGGCTGTCTGCCAGTGATCCTTGGTCCTTGGCTTTTCTGTCACACATCAGTGCACATGGAGGCATCTTCTCCTTTCTATTCCAGGTCCTGTTGACTTCCAGCTTCTGGCTGCTCCCTCTGGCTTTTTCTCTGTGTGTGGCCTTCCCTATGAGGCCTTCTGTAATAGCATTAACACACATACTGATTCAGTTGGGCCACACCTTAACTGATGTAACCTCATCTAGAGATCCTATTTACAATGGTTCCACACCCACAGAAATGGATTAAGTTTAAGAACTTGCTTTTCTAGATTATATGGCTCCCAGCTACCACAAGGATGAACAAAAAACATGAACTTTGCTTTAAAATATACCCAGGATTCATTTTCCTTTATCATCTATAATATCCTAACTTTATTGACCTCAGGGAAACAAAGATAGGCTATGAACATAATGTTACAATAATGTTTTCTTTAATTCCTTTAAAGAGGAACTACCTAGGGATGATTACTTGGCAAATGTGACATTTATATGGTATCTCAAGAATTGGCAAAACTGGCCAGCCACCAATTTTTGTAAATAAAGATTTATTAGAACACAATTATGCTCATTCGTTTACATATTGTCTAAACTGCTTTCAACTGACAATGGCAAAGTTGAGTAGTGTGACAAGAGCCTGTATGGCTGACAAAGCCTAAAATATCGTTCCAGAAAATGTTTGCCAACCCTTGCACTATGTGACAACATGCAATAATATTGTGTATTACTTTCAGTAGCAGAATAATAGCTTAGTATAGTTATTTCATTTTCATAAGGATCATCTTGAAAGTAACAGGAAGGCAACTTTAGAAGGAAACATAGACACACATAGGCACACACAATTTTTCCTTTGTGTCTTTGCCTGGCTAACAGGGCCCCTGAAGCCCAAAACAAAATTTAGACCCAGTGGCAAATGAGTCTGATTCAGTGACATATTGCTTTAAAAGGAAAGCCAATATTGAATTGGATGGTACTACTGGTAAAGCTATGGGACAAGTCTTTTTGCTTTTGACCATGTAGGAAGTAGATTGGTTTAAATTCTGTAAAAATCACTGAGCTTTATCCAACACAAGATGTTGAAAACTCTTCTGGACTTGTCAGTTCTCCTAGGTTATAGCAGCAGCTTAGCTGCTAAGTATCTGTGTGACGTCCGGTATGTTGCTTCAACTCTGCGTCACATCATTTGTGAGCCTTTACTTGTTACTTTGTTTTTCACAAGTAAAATGTGAGCAGTTGAACTAAAATATTTCTGAGTTTTCTTTTCCATCTAAGATTCTGAGGAAAGGAAAAACAAACATAAAAAACATTGGCTATCATATCCATTGGCGATTATCCTGAGTCCCACTTCCTTGTGAGCAATGTTTAATTGCAGAGATTCCCTAAATTCCCAGAGATGCCAATGCTGAGGCAGGGACCGTATATCTGGAGTTGGCTCCCATGTATAGAGACGTTATGAAATATTAGACTGTATGTCTCAAAGTAATTAGTGCATCATTTTTTAAGATAGTTTTGAGTTGCTTTTCTGGAAGTGGCCATGGATTTTTTTTCTGAAAGCAATTATATTAGCTTACTGAGCTTTATATCTTCACTTATATTGCATGATTCCTTGATATTATGCTATTTTCATTTTCCTGTTGGGATAAAGCAGAAATAGTACTCAAGATGCAGTAATGATTTAACTGTAGGTAGACGTTTGGTAATAACTGATATTTCTTTCTACATTAGCAGACTTTTTCATTGAATTCTTTTGCCTAGATTTGAAAGAATTCAATGAAGGGTCTATTGTTTGTGTGTGCATGTGGTGGTATGTATTATAGAGAATTAAAATGTCTACTGCTATTATTCATCATAGAAATGAATTTTTACGAATATCAGAATGATGTTATTAGAAAGTTGTACATTCTAAAATCTGCCTTGAAGATTAGAGGGTTTGTGAGCATTTTGATTTGTACTTTATTTATAAATATTCACTTTGATCTGATATTCATTTTTCCATGCCTTTTGAGTAATGACAAGGAATTTAGCTTTCATATCATTGCATTCTTATTAGAGCCATTTCAACAATATAAATAAACATTTGAAAATATAGTAACTCAGTTTATCATTCATGTGGGTACAAGTATAATCAGAATAGAAGACTAGAAGAAGGGTGTTAAATTCACACTGTATAAACATTTTATCATATTGTGCATACTTAGATGTTTACTTATGAAGAGGTAAAATGCACTTATACTACTTCTAGAATATAATCTGTGACTAATACCCTTGTATAATGATTCCTCACAACAGACTTGTCACATTCTGAAAATTGGTTTCTATCTTAAATATTTTATAGTCAAATTTCAAGGTATTAGACCATTCCTTTTCTCATGTGTGAAAAATGTTGATGGCTTCAGCTATTCTAATAAAATTTTTAAATTTTGATGCCACTATAGCATGGGGGACGGCAGAAAAGACAAAAAAAGTTCACAGTGAACTATCCCAATGTTCCATAGCGGCAATTTTTCTCCAGGTGTTTTGTATATGAGAATGACTATAGTTAAGCAAAAAAGTTAAACAGAAAGTTTCCAGCTATTCCACAATTTAAAAACAAACCCAGTATTGTAATGCAACTTCATGAATCAACATTCATTCAGTGTGGTGACATTTGAAACTTTTTAGTACATATTTTTAATTTCCTGCGTTTAATCACCACATGGTTTTCATACCAATTGACAAGTATGAATAAACCTTTGAAGTACTGAAATATTTTGCTATAGGAATAACTTAGTGATATAGCTTCAGAATACTTTCACTCCCTCAAACCAGAAGGTCAGACATTCTACCTTTAATCCTTTAAATTGAGTTTCATGCCATTTACTCAGATTTTGACAAGGTCTTAAAACTGCAGGTTTCCTAATGCTTCATATGAATGTTGAATGCTTATGGAGATGACTGAAGACTGCAGAATGTTCGCTATACTTACTTTATGTCTAGCAGAGCATACTAGTAAGTAATATTTGTGATTTAATCACCAGAAATATTTATGCAACATCTAATATATAGATACCAGTTTGAAAGACATAGTCTGCTTGCAATGTATTGTAAGTTCTACCTGGGAAATGAATCAGAACAAACTTATATTGAGCTCCTGCAATATGCCAAATACTTTGCTGGACACTGTACAACAGTGGACTTGACTAACAAAAACCTGGCCTCACAATGATGGCAGTATACAGAATGTTCAAATAATTGGACTATAATCAGGTAATAGTTAAATATCTGAATTTCTCTTTCACACATTCTGTTTTTCAAACTCCCTTGTCACCACGGCATGGTTGCTTTTGTATAAGCATTCAAATGCATTACTTTGTGCAAGCCTATATAAGATACTAATTTATTAATGTTAATCATTGAAACAGAGACATTAACTTGATAATGCTAACTCAAACACTCAGGTATGTGATTTTAGGTAAAAATACACTACATAGCTTCAAGAATTAAAGCTCTTATTTTGGCATATTTCCACCAGGGGGCGCTAAACACATTTAAAGTAAAAATTAAAACACTTGTAAGTTACAAAAACGTTTTTATCTGACAAATGTTTGCCTCCAAATAATTGATTTGTAAGCCTAAAGGTGAAACTTTTGAGTGAAAATGCAGTGTTTTATTTCCAACATATCTTCCTCTGTAATTTGGGTAGGTCATTAGGTTAGAAAATGCCCTTTATGAAATCAGCAGCCCTAGGATGCTGCATTTCAAACAGATCATCCACTAAAATCCATACTATTGTAGCAGCAGGAATTATCCTCTGATTATTAAAAAATGAGTTTTCTTAATTGCAACTTTTAAATTAGATTTTAAAGATTCTTATGGTAAAAACCATAAATGCTAATTCAAATAGATAAAATAATTTTATGGTTTTTATTGAGATAGACTATATAAGAATAATAAACTATTCTTTCTGTAGTCTATTGATTAAGCCCTGATTTCCTCTAGTTTCATTAATATATTAACTCTGATTCTTTTTATTGTAATTTATTTGCATGATTATAGAAATTAAATACTTTCGCACCATATATTTCCTTTATTTTAAAAAGTCTATTTCCAGCTTGTTTTTGGTATACTGTATTTATGTCAAAAAGAAAATTATAAATGTAATTATGTTCTTTTTGAACAGCCTAACTGAATAGTTCATTAGGGTTATTTTTTTAACTTTTTATTTTGAAATATTTTCAAACTTACAGGACAGTTACAAAAATAATACAAACCCATGCAGAGAACTCCAACATACCCCTAACCTCCAAATACCCAGTTCCACCAATTTTACTATTTTGCCACATTTGCCCTATCATCCTCTCTCTCTGCCTCTCTCTCTCTTTCTCTGTGTGTGTGTCTTTAGGTCTATCTGTCAATCCATTTTCTGAACACTTGAGTGTATAGGTTGCATGCATCATGCTCCTTAAATGCTAAATATTGCCATACATTTCCTAAGAACAAGGATATTTGCTTATGTAACCACGTTAAGTGCAGCTATCAAGTACAATGATTTTAAAATTGCTAATAAAGCTTACAGCATATATTTTCCTTTTTTTCATGTCCCAATAATTTCCCTTTAGCCTTCTCTCCTCCTTTGCAGGATCCCATCCAGGATCATATATTGTATTTTATTACCATTGTCTCTTTAGTTCATTTTTTTATTTGTGGATACACACACATGCACACACATAACATAAACTTTCCCATCTCAATCAATCTCAAGCATACAATTCAATGGGATTCATCACATTCACAATATTGTAGGACTCTCACCACCATCCATTACTAAAACTTTCCCATCTCCCTAAACAGAAATCCTGTACCCATGATGCATTAAGTCTCATTTCTTCCTTTCTGTCCCCCATCCCCTGCAAACTGTACTAATTTCTGTGAGTTGAATATTCTCACAGAATATTCTATGCACTTGCATATTCTCCAATATTTTCTTTGTAGTTACCATGGGGTTTAAACTTAACATCCTAAATCTGTAATTATCTCATTTGTTTTGATACCAACTTCACTTCAATAGTATACACAAACCATGTTTCTATACTCTTCCATCCCCCCAACATTATGTAGTGCTTGTCACAAAATACATGTTTATACATTATGAGTCTAAAACCACTTATCATTGCATTTTATAAATTTGCCTTTTAGATCTTAAGAAATGAAAAGACAGAGTTACAAACCAAAAATACAAT
>JAQZBX010030318.1:0-26874 GCA_029593785.1 Cabassous unicinctus | reverse complement strand
TTTTTTTTTTTTTTTTACCATTTCTGGTACTTTAGCCATGAATATATTTGGAGACTCTGGCTTCAAGAGACTGGTGCACATTACACATTTCTGTTCTTGGTTTTAAAAATCCTTATGATTTTTTTCTTTCCTTAACAAGATCAATGAGTTATTTCTTCAAGGCCAAGCATAAGAGGCATGAGAAATAGACTTATTTAGTAAACGTGAGTAAGGAGGAGGGTTTTTTCCCCCCTTTATGGTTTCGTGATAGGTCTTGGGCTGTTGTTTTTTTTTTTAACTCCTGCCATTGCATGTAATTCTAGCTAGTCTGTGATTATAGAAAACGTGGAGGCATTGGGTTTAGATTGGGCTGGGCTGTAGTCTCCTTCTACACTTCACTAGAAATTCCCCAGAGGCTCTGCTTCCTCACTTGGGACCTGTGAGTACACAGCGAGGGGTCGTCTCGGTTTGCTTTGCAGTCATCACTGGAGGTTCCTCACACACAGGAGGTGAAAAACCCCCAACAGGCTGGTCCAGCTACTGTTTGTGTGGAACGGGAACAAGCCAGTCTTTTACTAGTCCCAGTGAATTGTCCTTTTATCAAGGGGCTTTGAGTTGCTGTGGCGATAGATCTGTGTCCCTCAATCCATACTCCTAAATTGTCACAGCATGTCAAGGGGAGGGACTGGTCTAGGGATAGACCAGAGAGGAAGGACACCTCGAGTCAATTGAATGGTTGCACAGCTTCCTTTAATTAAAAACAAAACAAAACTCCCCTTAAATTCCTACTTTAGTGAACTAAGCGTTACTCTGTTGTGGAGTTATTTTGACAATGTACAATTTGTACAATGTCCAAGGCTGCTGCTTATTAAGTGTCTATTATATGCCAGGTGTGTGTGGTAGGTGTTGTTGATAAAGTGTTTCATTTCATGATTAAAATATTTTCAAAGTGGATATTATTATCCCCATTTTACGAATGAGACAACTAAGATTCAGAGACCTGAAGTGCTCAAGGTCATACAGCTAGAGAGTTGAGCCCACCATTCTGCTCTCCCCCAAGCCATTTCTTCTTCTCCCCACCCCTAAACCTGTTCCTTGACTGGGGTTCCTTCTCTCAGATAATGGCAGCTCCATTCTCCTGGTTGCCCAAGTGAAAATCTTGGAGCCATCGTTTATTCCTTTTTACCCCACTCCTGGAATTAATTCTCAAATCTGGTTGACACTACCTCTTGACACATCTCTTCTTCCTCCTCACTTCCTCCTCGGTGGCCCAATCCCTTCTGTAGTTCCAAGTGACCAAATTCGTCAGGCTCCAGTCTGCCCGGCCCACCCCGCCTCTCCGCCTCCCACCCTGCTGCCAGTTACCTTGCTGAACTGCAAAGCTGATCACGCCGCCTTTCCTTTTTTCCTCCAGGAAAAGCCCTATCTTCTTCCTGGCAAGCCGGATTCTAACACCCATTCTAATGCATTTGTTTAACATCAACATTTTATTTAGTTATTTGCAAATAGGTTAAGTAGTCACATGGTGCAAAAATCCCTGTCTTCCAACCACACAGTCACCCTGTGCTGGAGGCAGTCACTGATACCTGTTTTTTTAATGTCTCCTTTCAGAGAGTTTTCTACATAAATACTGGCAAATACACCAGTGAGAATTTTTTAAACCTTCTTTTACACATTGATAACATACCATGCATATTGTTATACATCTTGCTTTTGTCATGCAACAATATTATCTTAACAATTTCTTTATGTATTTACTTAAAGATAGTACATATCCATATATATGTACCTTAGAATATAAAAGCATCCTTGTTTCCCTCCTTCCCCACCCACCCCCCTTTTTGACTTCATAGTATTTCATTGTATGGATCAATCAAAATGTCTTTAACCAATTCTTTTTTAACCAACATTTGTTTCAAATCTTTTGCTTTTACAAACACGTGGTGGAAAATTTTGAACATATGTCACTTTGCACACATGGCAGTCTGCTTGTAGAAGAAGTACGTGAATTGCTGGTTTAAAAAGCATGTGCACATTTCATTGAACGGAGATGTTGCCAAATTAACTGACATCTGAAATGACAGTGCATTTTGCGGATTTCCTTGTGTGCCTCCCTGCAAGCCCCTTGGCTCAAGGCAGCCAGGACCGGTGCCCCTCATCTTTGTATCTGGAGCAGCACTGGGCATGGGGCCCCCTCCGCTCCCCAGCCGGCCTTTGGGTCAGTCAAACATCCTCCTCCCTTCTCCTCCTCCGCCACCCACTGTTTCCCACCGCAGCCCATTCCCACCTAGACTAACGCACTCACCTCCCGACTGCTTCCTTTTCTCTCATCCAGTCTATTCTCTGTGCAACAGGGACAGTGACTTTCACAAGCACATATACTTCCTTGTGTCGAACCTTTCAGTGGCTTCCTTGGCACCTGGGGTGATAGCCAAGCTCCTCACGGCAGAAAGGACCACAGGGCTCTGGCTGTGCTCGGCCTCTTTTCTGTTCCTCAAACACACTGAGCCCTTTCCCGACTCCGGGCCTTTTTCCTGGCTCGTCCCTCTGCCTGGAAGGTTCTGCCCTCTATTCTTTGAATGACCAGCTCATTCGCACTGTCCACTTTCAGCTCAGCTCCAGTGTTAGCTCCTGAGAATGGCCTTTCTGGACCGTCCCCTCCCAGACGAAAGCTGCAGCCCCCCACCTCACAGTTATTCCTCTACCACCTCTTTATTGTCGTGGAGCGTGGTTACAGTTTGAGATAATCTCTTTCATGTGTTTGGTTGTGTTCTTATTTGCCATCATCTCCCTCACTAGAATGTGAGTTCTCTGCGGATAGGGTCCTCGCCTGCTTCCCAGCCTTGTCTCCCCTAGACAGGGCCAGGCACCTACTCACACACAATATTTGTCCAATGACAAGTGAATGAATTTTTGTCGAAGGAGCGATGCTTCGGGAAGGCAGAAGGTTATAAACGGGACGTGTGGATCTGAAAACATTTTTGCCTGCCACCCAGTAGTCTAGTGCCTACCAAACTTTGATATGCAATTGTGTCGCCTCGGGATCTTGTAAAAAAATACAGATTCCGGGGGTGGGAGCTGAGATTCAGGATTCCTATCCCAGGTGACACCGGTGCTGCAGAAGCTGACCCTAGAGAAGAGAAAAGAAGACATCCCCTGCTGAGAGTCAGTCACCTGGCAGGGGGGCCGCATTAAAATACCTGATGCCTTTGTGTATCAGGTGACAACATCTGTTTTCGTGATCTCTGTCCAGGTTTTGGGTGATAGCAGTGTAGGCTTTCTTTGTGAAGTCTCTCTTTGGGATGGAAGGCTCCTTTGGGAGGGTCACTGGGACTGTTGATTTTTGCTAAGCTTTGATGTCCCGCATGTCAGATCTTGCCCCGACTTGTTTGGCATCCTTAGGCAAGGGCCCGGAGCGGTCTGCCCCTTCTCCGACCTATTTCAACCATGTCAGCAAGTTGCTCAGTGTTGAGGAGGGCTGCTGGAGCGGGAAGGAAACTGGGTGGGGACAGGTACCCACTGGCCACCCTTCCCGCACCAGCAGAGGTGCTCCTGCAGATAAGGACAGCTGTGCATTTGGATTTTCAGTTTATCTTTTTTGAAAGAAATCCTCCCAAACATTGAATTTCCAGTTCTTCCTTGAAGTATGACCCTTCTGCATTTATTCCTGTCTTAAGACTGTGTGGAAAGGTGATTGCCTTTCACTACGGCTTCCTGCCCCTGAGCGCCGAGTGAAATTATTTTGGTCTATCAACTTGGTAGAGGGCTGAGGAAGCCCGTGGGCATTATGTAAATGAAAGAAATTACTCTATTTACTGTGCGGAGAAGTCAAGCGTCACCGACCTCATTTCATCTAACTGGAATTAGGCGCAGCTGAGTGATTATTTGGTTGATGCTATCTGGCTTTGAAAATATACAATTCTGCAGAAGTTTAAATAGGAGGGAGAAAAAAAGTCAAATGAAGAAGTCGGATATTTAGATACCTGAAACTGGAGAAAAAAACACACAAAAAAAGAAGAAATGAAAGTAAATAGCATATTTTAAGGGTTTCACACAGAAAAAATGTACAGGTAATTAGCTATATATTTTGATTCAGGGCAATCATATGGTCCAGCAAAACATCATTATATAAATGTGCTTTGCAAATCTAACCAATGATAGGAAATGCTGGCAGGTTACTGCTGGGTGATTTGGGAGAAGAAACTAAGCTTCTTAAGCCTCAGTTTTCTCACCAATAAAATGGAACTAGTGATATTATCGTGTAGGGGGTGTGTGACAACTGAAATGAGAGCAGGTATGTAAAGACCTAACATGACCCCCCTCAGTTATCTGCACGTGCTCAATAAATGTTAGCTTTTACTCCTTCCCTAATGGATCAGTTCTTTAGCCTTATTCCAACTGGTGCTTCTGAAGAGTTTAAAAATATTTTCTGAATAGATGAATCCACTCCCCTCTCCCCATCCCTAACACTCCATTAAGAGAAATACTGTTAAAATTTTTGTTCTCTCTTAAGGGAATGTACCTAAGCCAGGCTTTAAATGTCTTATATGCAGAGAACTCTGGGCTTGCTTCACAGATGCATGATCTCTAGGAGGCACTGAAGGTGTCACAAAGAGCTGGCCATATTTCCATGAAGATTTGTTATTACTTATGATAACGATACAGGCGTCCCTAGTGGAGCTCGGGGACAGGGATGTGGCTGGGTCTCAGGGGGTGGCTGGACCTGATGAAAACGCCAGAATTTCGCCCCCCTGTGCGCCGCTTCTCTCCATCTGTCTGCTTCCTCATCCACGCCTCTGCACAGCAGCTGCCTCTATTTCTTGGGCCTGTGTGGTAGGTGAGAATGTCTCCACATGTAGCTCCCAGATGGAAATATTATAAATGTAGCCACCTAGAAGGGACAGCCCTGTCCCCAGTAACCCCTGACCCATTCGACCCTGCTCAGGTCATGAGCTTTCCCCTGCTCAGTCCTTTCTGTGGTTATGTCGCAGTGTGGGGGACACATTACAAAATGCTGCCCAGACCCCTCTACTGGAGGGCATGGGGGCTGGAGGGACTGGTAAAAGTGGTCATGCTGAGCAGGGCAGTCCTCCAAAAACGTGCCTGTATTCGTTTCCTAAGGCGGCCGTAGCAAAGTACCACAAACCAGGTGGCTTAAAGGAAAAAAAAAAACCAGAAACAGAACAAAACTGGTATTTATGATCTCACAGTTCTGGAGGCTAGAAGTCCAAACCCCAGGTGTCAGCAGGGCCCTGCTCCCTCTGAAACTGGCTGGCAGCATCCTGCCTGGCCGCCTCTAGCTTTGGCGGTGGCCGACCATCCTGGGCGTCCCTTGGCTTGAGGATGTGTTGCTACAGTTTGCCTCCTCTAGCACTCGGCCCCTCCCCTGTGTGTCTGTCTCTTCTCTTCTTTTTTTTTTAATAATATATATTTTTTTATTTTTTAAAAGATACTGAGATTACATAAATGTTACACAAAAATTATAGGGATTCCCATATGCCCCACCACCCACACCTCCCACAACCTCCCACATAAACGTCCTTCATTAGTGTGCCACATCACCTGCAATGGATATACACATCCTGGGGCTTTGCCACTAAGCATGGACCATAGTTCACATTGTAGACCACACTCTCTCCCACACAGCTCTGCAGGTTATATGCTGATGTAAAATGCCCTATATCTGTCGTTGCAATGTCTTCTCTTCTCTTAAGGACACTGTTAATCTTGGACTTAGGGCCCACCCTACTCCAGGATGACGTCATCTTAACCAGTCCCATCTGCAACGACCCTCTTTTCAAATAAGGTCGCATTCTCCTCAGAAGGGGCTTAGGACTACAACGTACCTGGTTTTTTATTTTTAAAAATTTTTAGGGTGGGTGGAGAATTCAACCCCTAACAGTGTCCATAATTAGAACACAGACTTGGTTGACGTTTTTACAAATCTAGGCATTTCTTGACCAGGTAGATAGGTTTTTTAAAATTAATTAATTGATTAATTAAATTTTTTAGGAGGTACCGGGGATTGAACCTTGTACATGGGAAGCAGGCGCTCAACCACTGAGCTACGCCTGCTCCCCAGTAGGCTTTGTATCCACTCTCCGAAATACCCATTTGCTATTGCACTGCTTGTGTAATGACCATAGTAAAACAGTGGAGCTCAATCGGCACCAACCTTGTTGTGGTTATTTATTTATTCTTTTCAGGGTGTATATACTTTTTAAGTATGTGATGGGAAAGTAGGCAAACATGGCCAAGTCCATGGAGATTTATGGCCATTCGTCTGAGGGTTGGCAGACCTCTCCCGAGCACTCCCTGTGGGGCGTGGGCCAGCACGCCCAGGGACTTGTGGGGAGGCCCACGCCCTCTGGGCTCCAGCCCAGCTAGGGTCCTGGGAGGCGTCAGGGCCCCCGGGCGGGCACGCTGGGTGAGGAGCTCCTGGGAGACGGTCCGCAGGCGAGGTCACAGGCGTGGGTGTGGAGAGACCAGGCGCTGGGGAAACTGCCCCAGCAGCTTCAGCCGGTGGTGTGGCCGGAGGGGAGCAGTCGCTGCGCCTTCCTCCTCAAACGGCTCCTCCGAGGGGAAGGCCTTGCAGGGGGCAATGCTTTTGGGTTCAGATTCAAGATGGGGGAAATGCTGAGAGCGGCGTTGACACTGCACCTTGACCACCTTCCACCTGCCAACAGGGGTTCAGGGAAATTGGCCCCTCGTGTTCCTTAAGGATTGTTGATGCCCTGTGGAGCGTTTTTTTAAAATGCAGGAAAAAAAACCCTTTACATTAAAATGATATGCATTTTTAAAAACAATTTCCAATTGTAATGGCACCTCTGGGCACTCAGATACTCTTCTAATTAGCATAATATCCATGCACTGAAACTCTAGATTTTGAGACCCCACATTAAGCAGCTTTAGCATTGCTTTAAAAAAAAAGAAAGGGAAAAAAAAGCTTTACTGAGATACTTTACATACCATGAAATCCATCTATTTTAAGTGTACAGCTCGAGGATTATTAGTAAATTTGTATAGCTGTGCCACTACCACCATAAAAAGTTGTAGTATACTTCCAACACCCCCCAAAATTTCCTCATGCCCTTTGGCTGTCAATCCCCCTACCCACCCCCTGACCCCAGGCAACCACTCATCTGCTTTCTGTCCCTAAAGTTTTGCCTTTCCTAGATATTTCATATAAATAGAATCATGTAATATGTGGTCTTTTGTGCCTGGGCTTTTTTCACTGAGCATTCTGTTTTTCATGTTTATGTTGTAGCATGTATCAGAACTTCATTCCTTTTTATTAATGAATAATATTCCATTGTTAGGATTTACTACATTTTGTTTATCCATTCATCTGTTGATGGACATTTGTATTGTTCCCAGTTTTGGGCTATTATGAATAAGACTGCTATGAACATTCGCATACAAGTCTCTTTTGTAGACTCATATTTTCATTTCTCTTGGGTAGGAGTAAAATTACTGAGTTGTATGGTAAGTAAATATTTAACTTTTTATACTGCCAAACTGTTTTCCAAAGCAGTTGTACCACTTCACATTCCTACGAGCAATGTATGAGGGTTCCCTTTATTTTTGATTTGGGCACTAGATACCGCTGAGTTAATTCTCCAACCCAAGTAAAATTAGCTCTGCCAAATAGTTATTGAAATGGCTCATTATTTAGAAGGAAGACAACCAGGGGAGGGGATGCTGAGAGCATTTCCAACATGAAGAATATCTGTGATGCCCCGTGGTCCTCCACCCAGCTCTTTTACCCACTCTCTGAAGAGTAGTGTTGTTTTTTCATTCATTTATTCTTTTTGAAGGCTTTTGTAGCACAGTGTTAGCTGTGGTGAGAAATACCCCAAAGAGTAAACTATGGTCTTTGTGCTCTCGATAAGCCTACCCACGCATGCAATGAGGCAATGAAATGTATGGCTACACTGTAGACAAGGAAATATTTGCATCAGGTGATTGATAAAAAAAAAAAAGAAAAGAAAAAAGCCATGATTGGATTAAGGGTTGGCCACCTGGGTAGCTTCCCAGGGTACTAATCTACAAAAGGCACAAAAACAAGAGTGAAAAATGGAGACGCTGTTTTAATGGATTTTCTCTCACAAAAATTATTGTATGTGTGAATGGGAGACTTGCAGTGGGGATGAGCCGGGGAGGTGGCTTCCTCTAAAAAGATGAATTATTGCTACCTTACCTTCTAGAAGAACTGCATCTTGTGGCCACAGAGCTTTCTTTTTGCTGAATGGGGAACTTGGTTTGGGGTTGGAGGTGAAATGCTGGGAACCAGTGAGGAAAGGCTACATTTGTCACCAGTGTTCTTCCCCTCAGGCAGCAAAGGGTCCCCAAGGAGTTGGCCCTGCTGATGAAGGACACTGTCAGACAGCTGAGGGAGAAGGAGTTCCTGAGGGCTGGAATGTTCTGGAAGACCCCTTGCTTCAACTAGACCAAGAAGAAGGGGTAGGATTTAAATAATTGACAAGAAGGAGTAGAAGGTTCTGTGGTGTCGAATCCGTTTTAAGGAACCACCCAGTTCTGTAGCAGCACTCTGAGGTAAACTGTCTTTCCTTAGATTGGCAAAACAAAGTTAGAGAGGTTTAAGAATGTCCAAAGTTCTCAATTATTTTTCCTAACTGGAATTAAAAAAAAAAAAAAATTGCCAGCACGTTTTCCTCCGTCATCAGCAGTAAGTGCCACTTGCGTCTTTCTGTCCCCTCAGATCCCAGATGGCAGCAGTAACAAATGACACAGCTCTATAGTAGACAAGGAAAACCACTTGCAGGAATGTTGGAAAGAACTCAGTTGAGAAGGGCACAAATGACAGCCTTAAAGGGTGTGAAAATATCTGCAAAAATCAATTCAGCATGAGACATTCTAAAGACAAAAGCCCTCTGTGTGACAGACATGCTACGGTGGAGAATGGGGTCAGCTGATCTGAAGAGCTTTGGTCAGCTGAGCACAGGATGACCTGAACCGAGCTCGCTTCCTGGTTTTGTCTTTATGTGGGATAGCGGTTGTCTTTCCTAGGACTGCAGTAACAAAATACTGCAAACTAGGTGGCTTAAAACACCAGGCATTTATTGTCTCCCAGTTCTGGAGGCTGGAAGTCCAAACTCAAGGTGTCAGCAAGGTCACACTCCCTCTGAAGTCTGTAGGGAAGCTTCTGTCCTTGCCTCTTTCCTGGCTTCTGGTGGGTGGCCTGCAGTCCTTGGTGTTCGTTGGCTTGTGGCATAACTCCATGTCTGCCTCCGTCGTCACGTGGCCCTCTTCGCTCTCCGTGTCTGTCTCTTCGCATGGCATCTTCCCCTGCTGTGTCTCCTTTCTCCTCCTTATAAGGACAGCGGTCTTGTCGAATTAGGACCCACCCCAGTCCAATATGACCTCATCTTAACTAATAACATCTTCAAAGACCCTATTTCCAATAAGGTCACAGTCACAGGACTGGGGTTCAGGACTTGAACATGTCTTTTTGGGAGATAAACTCAACCCATAACAGCGGTGGGAGCTCCTGTCCCTTTGTTATACGATTGAGCCCAAGGGTCATTCCTGCACTGGGCTCTGGTTTACTGGACAAGAAAGGATGAAATCTCCTTGGAGAAGGACATTCATTCAAGGTCTGAGATGTGGATGTGCCTCTCAACATTAGGAGGTGAGAGCTCATGGGGGTTATGATTGTGAGGCAGCCACAAAATAGTCTGCTGTCAAGGGAGATAATTTTAGGAGAAGGTCACAGTGCTGGAATGAATAGTTAATTCTTGTCGTGGGATCCTGAAGTTTGTCAGTAATGAGCCTCGCTTCATTATTCTGGTGTCTAGGGCTCATAAAAGATCTCCAAACCAGACACATCGTGTATCTTCTTTGCTCTGGTTCAAAAGGAAAAGTTCCTTGTTGAATTCAGTGTCATTCTGTTGGAAGGAAAGTGTTGCACTCAAATACTTTTTTTCATTAGTGGGAAAGTCAACCAGATTTAAGAGGCACCCCATCAGACTCCAGAAGGCCCCGGAACTGCAGAGATGGGGGTGTGGAAGACACTCGGCCTGGATTTGAACCCTGGCCTCACCACTTACTGTTCTGAGCCTCGGTTTCTTCATCAATAAAACAGGGATAATCTAAGAACCCAGCTCAGAAGGTTGTTGACTTGGACAGTGCTTTGTTTAAAGTGAATGCTCAGTAAACATAGTGTGAGTCCTGCTTAATCAGAACGTATTATGGTGAGCTCCTGCCCATTGGCTCTTTCATTGAAAAAGGATATATTGAGCTCCAGCTATGTGCTAGATGCTCTCAGATCTGTGCTATGCAATGCGGGAGCTCTTCAAATTTACATAAATTAAAACCAGATAAAATTAAACCTTCAGTTCCTCAGTTTCCCTAGCCACATTTCTGTGCTCCAAGGCCACACTGCAGAACAGAACGCTTCCATCATTGTAGAAAGTTCTGTTGGACGGGGCTGATCTTGAAGCTCAGGATACTGCGGTGAACAAATCAGTCATTGGGGCTTGATCTCAATGTCGATTTTTGAGAAATCCAAATTTAGGGGTGTGTTTCATTATCCCCAAGGAACAGGAGGACAGGGAGTCTACACGAGCGGTTATTAGTGCCTCAGAAGTCCTCGGGATAGGACCGATGAAGTATGGGCATGGTCTTCTCTTGTTATGAGAGAGGACTGTGTTATCAACGAGAAGGAGCTGTGTGCTGTGGAAGGTCTATTAGAAGTTGGGAATGAGCAGCCAGAGAAAGGATGCCCCCTGCATCCCCAGTTTGGGTTCCTTCCAGGTCATTTAGGTGGGACGTGGCCCAGAGAGTGGAGGATGCCAGGCAGGAGGGCTGCCTTCTGGTCTTCAGCTCTCAGCAGCCCTGTGAGGGACGGAAGACGGCACTTGCCCTCCTTTTGGCCAACGTAGAGAAGCACAGAGAGGCAAGGGGACTCGGACCCCCCAGGAGGGAGTGGTGGGGGCAGGACTGGATGCCAGGCCTCTCAATCCTGAGAGAACCTGAGGGACACTCAGCAGCCAGGTCCTGAGACGGAGTACTGAGTTTGGAGTGAGGATGCATTCTACTCCGTGTCCAACACTGTGCAGATGTTGTTTAATTCCGCCTCTCACCCCTCTCGCTGTCCTTCCCCTTAGCTGAGGGGAAAGGCTACATAAATATGAAAGCATGAAGCCTCAACTAATAGGCAATTACTGTTTTGCTAATTATTATTGCTTTTTCTCCTTCAAGTCCCATTAACACTGTGAAAGCACAATCCACGGTGTGAATGTTCCTTAGGGACCCGGGACTGATGCATCCCAGCTGGTTGGAGCTGGGAGAGACGAGTGTGCCTTTATGAGCGTGTGAGGATGCGTACATGCTGGAACGCGCCTCCGACGGAATGCGTGTTGACTGAATTCAGAGGCTGAGTCATGACTGCAGATAATTCATTACTGGTGACTCTTCTCATCTCCTTACAGAATCTGCATGATCAAAAGTGGACCCATGGAGAATGAGATAATTTACCCTGCTCTGTCTCTTCCCTGCTTTCCAACAAAGGTGGTGCGTCAGAGGGAAAAAAAAGCAGCAGGCAAAACAGTTTAGGGGGACAATGTCATGTGGTTCTGTTTGAGATTCTGCTCCTTCCAGCACTGCCCACGTGGGACATTTGTTTACACTCCACGATGCCACTCTCAGAGAATCCTGGGGGACAGGTTTTGGAGCCCTCGGGGATGAAGCCCGTCTGACTTCATATGCACAGCGGTTCCCATCCAGGGCACAGAGACAGGCTGGTATTCCCCGGGGGGCACGCGGGTGCCACCGTGCCGCGATTGTCTGTGGGAATGAGAAATCGCTACTTGCAATCTACACAAATGCAGTGGCCTCTGTCCACAGCCCACCTGCTTTCAGGGGTTCCGGGAGGCAGGTCCGTGGAGCAGGTGATATTTGCTTTGCTTTTCATTCTGGCCCCCAAAGACATGTCATGATTATTTTGACACGTGTGCCTGTCACTTTCAGGTGCCAGGGACCTCCGTGGAACTGCTTGGCTGCACTTCCACCTCCCCCGGACCCCTCCACTCCCCCCACCACAGGAAGTCTCAACTTGACTATTTATCAGCTTTTCAAACCAATACAGCATTTACTCACTGCCCATTTATTAAGTGTCTACAATGTGTAGGTTGTGGAGAATGGGGGGAGTTGAGAGCCCTACCAGACAGGGCATCTGCTCTGAATGAGCTGGCAATATATCTGCACCCTACCCATCACTTGGAAGAGAAGAGAAACCAAAATTTTACAGAGAACTTACTATGTACTAGGTCCTAATCCAGGCATCGTACAAGTGTCATCTTATTTATACCTCGTAACAATCCTTCAGGACCCGCGTTGAGCATCTCTATCTTACGAGTGAGGAATGTAACTGTAGACAGGTCGCTATCACATGTCACTGATTCTGAGGCATACATTCTTTTTTGCATTTTAGCATAAAAACTGGGGATATGTCTTACAGTTGACGGCAGATCATAGTTTCATTGGCAAAGGTTCTGCTTTCTTGGTCGAAAGTAAAATTGTAGGTTTCTGCAGTGGTGTGTTTTGGATTCTGTGAAATATAATAGTTTGTCAAGGCCACCGAGCCAGGAAGAAGTAGAAAGAGCGTTTGATGTAGGTTTGCCTGGCTCTAAAGTTTGCGTGTTTTCCAGCGCGGTGTGCTGCAAAATCGGCCGTTTAAGCTTCATAAACGAAGTGTGACAAGGGGGACGTGATGACGAAACTGGGCCTCAATCATCTCATTCCATCAATTCTGAGGTGTTGATAGCATCGGGAACTGCATGTGTCAAGCAGGATGTTGGAAAGTTGAGAAAATGATATTTAATTTTCTTCCCTTTCTGCTGATGTGAACAAATTTTGTCTTAAAAGTCAAAATAAATGGCAAACAGTTGTGTGGATAAGATAGAAAAAAAAAAAAAAAAGAGTGTGATGCATTCTTCCATTACTGGCAGTGTGCTCCGGGCAGTGTGTGATACTTTTTACCTGCAGGAATCCATTCGGGACATGACACGTGGACGTGGGCCCAGTGGCCTCTCTGCCCTCTGGGAGTATGTTTTCCCACGGACTGACGCCATGGACAGCCCCCCTCACCATGACCGAATCCTGGGAAGTTCCCAAGTGCAGGCATGTGTGTCTTTATTTTTGTCACAATGCCCCACGGTCGAAGCTTGCAGGTGTGGAGTGGGCTCTGTTTAATTCCACAGCTGACCTGGATTCAAAGAGGAGTGCCAGGGGCCACATAGGTGGATGAACAGCCGTTACCAGTGCCACGTTTTGCACACGGGAGACTAGGTCTCACAGCCCCCACGTACTTAAGCAAATGTGGTCCCACAGTGGGCTTTGGTTGAGTCACCTTCCCAACAAGTGGATGTGAAAAGCAGAGAAGCAGAAGGGAGACGAGTCGGGCATTTCCGATTATCCACAGATGGAGGGTGGGGGGTGGGGTTATGTGGCATAACGGGGAAAGCACACCTTTGGTAATCAGAACACCTGCACCTGCTACAGACCTTCAAGGGGCCTCTTTGCTGATGCCCAGGGAAGACAGAGGCCCAGAGGAGTTGAGCGACTTGCCTGTGTTCTCACAGCTAATTATTGACAGCAGAGTCAGGGCCGGGCCCTGCTCTCCCGAGAGTACTCCTTCTTTCTCATCAGATCATTTCATCGCTCTGGGCCTGCATTTCTCCAGCAATGAGGGAAACCTGGAGGCTGACTTGTAGAAAGCTCTCCTAAGGAAAAAACCTAAAATAATTACTTGAACTATGCAAAAACCTATATGCACAAGAGTGTTCAGTGAAACCTTATTTATAATTAGTGAAACCCTAGAAGCAAACGTAAACGTTCCACAGTCAGGGAGCAGTTGGGTAACATGGTAAAGGCAGCTGATTAAATTTTAAATAGCTATTGGCATTGTGCGAAGGAAAGCTGTAGCATTATGGGAAGTTTTTGTGTGGTATAAAGAAAAAGTATTTGTTCATTATGATAGTGTCATTTAAAAAACACACACTCATACACCCAGAAAATTAAAGTCTGGTAGATAATAAGCCAGAATCCTAATGATGCTTATTGAGGTTGTAGAATTATGGATTGATTTTCTTCTTCAAATTTTCAATTAGAGAAACATGTTCATAGTGGGAAAAATAAATTTATTCTCAAAAAGAAAGAGACCATAAAAAACATGGAAAAAACCCTGTTTGGCATGGGGTGACTCTCCAGTGCTTACATTCTGTGATCCTTTGAATCTGGAACACTTGTCCCCAGGCACGTGCAGATGTTTTGAGTGAAGCACGAATTAGCCTAGCCGTGGCCAAAGAGAAAAGTGGAAGTGGAAGTGGTTGTCATCGTCAGATGTGACTCTGAATTTGGGGGGGAGCCATAAGCTCTTGGCTGGCGAGTGATTTATTTATAATTCTTACCTTGTGTGGCTCAAATCCAATCACTGCTGGAAACTGCTGGTGTGGCCCCTTTAGTTTCCTCTGCCTCCTCAACTTGCCAAGGGTGGAAACCGAGGCTCTTGTTGGCTTCAGCCTTCCAAAGAAATATGGAAATGGTGCAATTGCAGTGTTTCCAGTTTTATTCACAGTGAGTTTTCTTTTCGGCCAAAGTTGCATTGGTATAGCTGGCTAACAGCTTTAGAACCCTTTTCTCTGAGAGACGCCATCATCAACTGCCTGAACCTCTTCCTGTAGCTTGTGAGTGGTGGTGTAACGCAGACCAGAGGGTGCTGGCCTGGGAGATGGGGCAGGCTGTTCTTGTCCCAACATCACAGCTAATTAGCTGAGTGACCTTGGCGAGTGACCTCACCTCTCTAGCCTTTAGTTTCCCTAACCATAAAATGCAGGTGCCAGAGTTGGATTTTAAGAGCCCCTTCCAGTTTCGCCTTGTATGTCTATTCTAGGAGCTCATTTTAAAAGCTTGGCACTGACTGTGCAAAATTGTTTGGCTTGGGAAATATTTTTAAGAGCTGCTTTATTACCATTGCTGTCATATGGTTGATTCACTTGGCTGTTTTTTTTTCTGGACACACACACACACACACACACACAGAGCTCTTCTTTATACCACGAAGCATACTTCCCTGTATCTGCTAGGACATAAATGCATTATTCCAGGGGTAAAGTGGCCTGGCAGTTGTGTCTCTGCGGGAAGGCTGCTGCAGCAGTGTGTGTGTGTGTGTGTTTGTGTGTATGTCTGTGTGCCCGTGTGTGTTTACAACCTTGATGGTAAGCTTTTTTTCCTTTGATGGTGCTGCTGAGAACACGTCTATAAGGGTAGCAGCTACTACCAACTGTCAAGCTGGCAATTCAGTGGGGTTCAGTATCATTTCTGGGCACAAATTTATCAGCACGGTGGGCGTTTGGGGTTGGCTACTTCTGCAGGTGCTCCATTCAGCAGGCTGTGCTCCATCGCACAAAGGAGAGATGTTGCTTTGCCGAAGAAGAGGTACTGCACTGTCTATAGCAGATGGGGGGAGGCATTTATTCCAGACTAGAAATTGCATTGCAGCCAGTTCATAGGAGGCCAGAGGCAGGGAGGTGGCAGAGAACTTCATGCTGTCCGTGCTTGAGTAATTGGCTGGATGCCGCCACTCTGGCTGCTGTTGCCCGCTGCAGACCAACTCCCTCTGTGTGCAGTCGCCCTTCCCAAAAGGTAGAGGACGTGACAGTAATCTCTGGTGGGTGTAAAGCAAAGCTTTTGTTGCTGATCACAGCGCTGACAGAGGAATTAATAGACCGCACCAGCCAGCATAAAGGTAAAACCCAGATAGAGAGGCCCTTGAAAGGAAAACAAGTCTGTTTACTTCTATTCTCCCTGTTATCTCCAAACCCAGACTTAAAATCCATGCCATATGGTGAAACTAAGGAGGCACATTATTATCATGCTGGAGCATCCAAAGAAGTTACATAACCAAAGGATCCGGGACGAGCAGAGGATGAAGGAGCCAGTGGAGGCTGCGTCTGTGTCCACGTGGGGACATTTTTGGGCCACCCAGACAGGAGGTGGCTCACATCTTTCACAGCACTAATTTTACACTTGGTTTCGGTGCTTGACAGTCATTATAAATGGGAAGTCTTCCCAAGATGCAACCTAAACTGAGTAGTTCTTTTTATTTATGGAGAGTTCTGTTGGTTCTTTCCCAGAGGAAAAGCTTGGTGGGATGACAGTATACTGGATGTTGGATGGCCCAGGTTTCATTGTAAATTTGATGATAATGCATATGGACCTTCTCCTCTTTCTTTAAAACTTTTAAGGAGACAGGAAACCTTGGGGGGAGTACTGTTTCTGTTACAGATTCACTGTGTGACCTCACACAGGTCCCTTAATTCCACTAACTTCAATTCCTCTTATGAAATGAGAGGTTGTTTAGAATGGTTCTCAAGCTTGGCTGCACATTAGTGACATCTGGGGAATTTTTAAACATCCTCGTGGCCCCGGCTGCACTACAGACCAATTGCATCAGAATCTCTGATTTAAGAAGTAGGCATTGCGAGCCCTGCCTTGATCAAGATGGCAGAGTGAGACATTTTAGGGCTCCATCTCCCCGACAGAAGCTTTGAACAACCAGCAAGAACTGGCAGAAACATGGTTCTCAAAGCTCTGGCAAACAGTTAAAGGACTGCAGGAAATGGCATGTGGAATCAAGAGAAAGGCCTCTTAAAAACAGTAGCACGGGAGCAGATGTAGCTCAAGTGGTTGAGTGCCTGCTTCCCATATAGGAGGTCCCAGGTTCAGTCCCTGGGACCTCCTAAAAACAAACAAACAAATGAAAAAAACCAACTGTCATTGGGGAGCGGATGTAGCTCAGTGGTTGAGTACCTGCTTCCCATGTATGAGGTCCTGGATTCAATCCCTGGTACTTCCTAAAAAAAAACAAAAACAAAAAAAAAACACAGTAGTGCCCTGGCTGGCCCCTCCCCCATCCCTCACCCACTCAGTGAGGAGCCAGCTCAGGCTCCCAGTGTGGCTCCCTGGTCCTGGCTCTGGAGAGAGCAGAGTAACCCTCGTGCATATACTGTGGGCATGTATGTCTGGCCCAATCTGTCTAGTGGTAGCCTGAGGGACTCGCCATCTCAGAACTGCATGTAGAAGGCAGCTCACTGAGCCTTCTACAGAACTCTCTGAGAGAGCAGTCAAGTGGCTGCCTTAGGCCAGGGACTGCTGGCTGTAGGACAGTCAGTGCAGGACCATGAGGAAACTGTTTACTAAGGAAGAGGGGCCATTTGTAACCTAGGGCCACAGGTGCATGCCTAAGACAAGACACCTGTGCAGAAAGGACCAGGACCACCCATACAGTTTGACCTGGAATGATTCTCTAAAGTATGTTTGGATAAGCTCTGAAGGGATGCACTCCCACAGGTCAATCTGCAAAGACTGGGAAATATGTTTTCTTTTTTCCTTTTTTTCATTAGCTCCAGGCATTCAAGGAAATCTCTGTCATAATACATTAGCTGGATATAAGCTTAAGAAACAGTTCAGAATTGTAATTCCAGTGATAACATATTAAAATATCAAAATTCCAGATTTCAAAAAAATGATTGCAAAACGTAAAAAGAAACAGGAAGTGATGGCCCAGGCAAAGGAGAAGATAAAACATTAGAAACCATCCATGAGGAGGATTAGACCCGGGATATTCCAGACAAAGACTTTTAAAAAATGGTCCTAAATATGCTCAAAGTTCTAAAGGAAAACATGATCAAAGAACTAAAGGAAATCAGGAAAATGATAGATGAGCACAAAGAGAATGTCACTAGAGAGACGGAAATGATGAAGAGGAACCAAACAGTGCTGAAGACCACAGTAACAGAAATGAAAAGTTCTAGAGGGGTTCAAGAGCAGATTGGAGCTGGCAGAAGAAAGAATTAGTGAACTTGAAGATAAGACAATTGTACTTATCCAATCTGAGAAACAGAAAGAATAAAGAATGAAGAAGACTGAACAGAGCCCGAGAAACCTGTGGGACACCATCAAGCAGACCAACATATGCATTGTGGGAATCCTAGAAACAGAAAAAGGATCAGAGAGAATATTCAGAGAAATAATAACTGAACCCTTACCAAATTTAACAGCAGACATGAATATACACATCCAAGATGCTCAATGAATTCCAAACAGGATGAAAGCAAATAGACCCACACCGCTCCATGTTATAATTAAACTGTCGAATGCCAAAGATAGAGAGTTCTGAAAGCCACAAGAGAGAAGCAATGGGTCACATACAAGGGAACCTCAATAAGATTAATGCAGATTTCTCATCAGAAGCCATGGAGACAAGAAGGCAGTGGGTTGACACACTTAAAGTGCTGAGAGCAAAACCCGCTAACCGAGAGTCAGACCTTCCACCACTGCTATGTCCACCCCCCAACTGCTAAGTCACTGGAGAAGACAAGCAGAACCCACCTTAAAAAAAAAAAAGAGTAGAAGATGTCCAATTTATCTGAGAACAGCATTCTACTAAAACCCCAGGTAATAGAAAGAGACAAGTGTGAGAAGTGGCTTCTTGTACTGGATAAAACCAAGTTCCCTATACCAGATTATGTCAACATGAGTGAATTAATGAAAAATAATTAGAAGGTGCTTACTGCTGAATGCCAATCAAACCTTTTTCCTACTGGTGAACAGAGCCAGCATGGTGAGCATTTTGGCACCGGTTTCTGAAGTGTGTAAAAGTGGGAAGGATGAAGATGGGATCCCTGTGTATGGAATAAGCCTCTCAGGAGACACTTGGAATGACATTGTCAGTGTAAGGCTGGCAAAATGCATCTATTCCAGAATTTTTAAAACCCTTACCAAGGGAAAAAAAGGGAAGTTACAAATGAGATTGATCAGTTCATCCAATCACAGGTCATCAAAATAGTTGTGTTCTCACCTAGGAGTTGTAGGAAGTTGTTTTCATTTAAGCAGAAAAACTGAGCTCCAAATGAACACAGTCAGCTTTGGAAAACTATATTATTTAACCCAGGGCATGTTGTTTCCAAATTTTAGAAGTTCTGAAATAAAATACTTTGCATGTTAAGTTGCCAATAAAAGAGAACTGTGCATTATTTTGGTGTTGTCTTTTCCCCAGTAGGAACTTGCAATTCAAGCAGTAACTTAAGGGAATTCAGAGAGACATTAAATCTTCTCTTCAGGTTCATAGAACCTGCCAACTTTTAATAGAAGGATTTCCATTCAACTAGAGAAATTGCCGTAAGAGGATCTTCAAGCATATGTAGGTCAAGCATAACTCCCCAGAAAATCATTTGTCATAATAGCTGGCACAAAGCCAGGTACATGGGGGTGTAGAAAAACAACTCTGAGCTGCCATTTAATGTCCCTGATTCCTAATAGGATGTATGCCAAGTCAGGGCTCCTGCCGTGTTAGGAAGTTCGATAAAATACCAACCTGCTGCTTCTTTGGATTGTTCTCTAGAGTTACGTGCAGAAAAACACCACTTCATCGTAAGAATCTCGAATAACTTAGAATTTTGGTCTACATTCCAAAATGGCTTCAGAGAAATTCTTAGTTTGGATTTTCTCTAAGAACTCAAACTAGTGCCTGATTTGGTAAATAAGCAGTTATATTAGTTTCATTCCTTAGTACAGTAGTACTAACTACAGAGTACTAAAGTCAGAAGTATTAAAATTGAGAAATGGGAAGCAGATGTGGCTCAACCAGTTGGGCCCCCGCCTACCTCATGGGAGGTCCTGGGTCCCAGTGCCTCCTAAAAGAAGATGAGCAGACGCTGCCTCCCGAGGAAACAGAGCTAGACGCCACCTCCCAATGCAACAGAGCTAGACGCGGCTCTTGCCACAGTGAGCAGCCCGCAGGGAGCGGGTGTGGCTCAGGCCATTGGGCACTCACCTCTCATGTGGGAGGTCCTGGGTTCAGTTCCCGGTGCCTCCTGGAGAAGGTGAGCAAACAATGAGCAGACAGATGAAAGAACCATCTGGGGGAGGGGGGGATAAATCAAGTAAAAAAAAAACCCAAACTCTATAAAAAATAAATATATATATTTTTTGAAAATTCAGATGTACTCTCTTCTACCCTTTGGCTTAAAGCTATAGATGATTCATGTTATCTGTTGGGTATGCAACTACAGTATATTAACATTTCTCACATTTTTAACAGTACTTATCACAATTAGGTGAAAAAAATTCCCCCACTCTTAAGTGCATGTCAATTGTGAAGAAAATGTAGCAAAAGGAGACACAGCTCTTGACAAATATTAATGTCAAGAATTAAATATCTTCCAAGTTCAACCTAGAATAAATGACTTGATGCTTCCTGCTACTTGTGTGGGGTTTACTATTTTCCGTTTCTGTGGGAGGATCCCAGGAAGACCACAGTGATGTCACTTTAGACTGAACATACAGCAGGTCAAAATTTATTCTGTGCATTTATGTGTGTGTGTGGGAAACCTCTGTTTGCTGTGGTGGAGGGAGAACAACATTACTCCAGTAGGCACTGTTACCCAACACTAAAGGGATCCACAGCGTCCTGTAAAAACACCCTGCCAACCAGAAATTCTATACCTGGCAAAACTGTCTTTCAAAAATGAGGGTGAGGGAAACAGATATGGCTCAAGCGATTGGGCTCCCGTCTACCATATAGGAGGTCCAGGGTTCGAGTCCCAGGGCCTCCTGGTGAAAGGCAAGCTGGTCCATGCAGCGAGCAGGCCCGCGTGGAGAGCTGGCCCATGCAGAGAGCTGGCCTTTGCGGAGAGCTGACGCAGCAAGGTGATGCAATGAAAGAGACACAGAGGAGAGACAATAAGAGACACAGCAGACCAGGGAGCTGAGGTGGCACAAGAGATTGAGCGCCTCTCACCTACTCCGGAAGGTCCCAGGATCGGTTCCTGGTGCCACCTAAAGAGAAGACAATCAGACACAGAAGAACACAGAGAGAGCAGACAGTGAGTGCAAAACAACTGGGGGGGAAGGGCGAGAAATAAATGAATAAATCTTAAAAAAAAAATGAGGGTGAGATTAAGATATTTAAACAAAAGCTGAGGAACTTTGTTACCACTAGACTGGCCTTACAAGAGATGCTAACGAGAGTTCTGTAGTTTGGAAGGAAAGGACAATAGATCAAAGTCGCAGGAAGAAATAAAGACCTCCAGTTGAGGGTAACGATGTAAGTAAATATAAATGCCACTACTATTGTATATTTGGTTTGTAACTCCAGTATTCACTCCCTACAGTATCTAAAAGGCAAATGCATTCAATGTAATGATAAATCAATGGTTTTGGGCTCATAATATACAAACATGTAACTTATGACCAGAACTACATACAAGTTGGGGGACGGAGGGGTATAGTGTGTATACTATTGAAGTGAAGTTGCTATCAAAGCATACAAGACTGTTACAGGTTTAGGATGTTGGGTTTAGGCCTCAAGGTGACTACAGAGAAAGTGTTGAAGAATATACAAGCTCATAGAGACGAGATTGGAGCACAGGTGGCTGGGGGTGGGGGCAGGAGGAACTGGGAGTTAATGCAGAATGAATGCAGTGTTTCTGTTTGGGGAGATGGGGAAGTTTTAGTAATAGAAGGTGGTGAGGGTACCACAACATTGTGAATGTGATGAATTCCACTGAATGGCATGCTTGGGAATGGTTGGGATGGGAAAGTTTAAGTTGTATATATGGTCCCACAATAAAAAGAAAGAACGGCTAAAGAGACGATGACAATTAAATGTAATACATGATCCTGGATGGGACCTAACAAGGGAGGAGAGAAAGCTCAAAGGAACATAATTAGGACATATGAAAAAAAATGGAATAGAGAGTGTAAATTTTGTATCAATGATGGATTTTTTGAACTTATAACTGCACTTGGTGTAGATACATGGGTGCTTGTCCTTGCTCTTGGGAAATGTGCATGGCAGTGTTGAGGATTCATGGAGCATGATGTGAACAACCTACATTCAGGTGTTCAGAAAATGGACTGAAGTATAGATAGACAGATACACAGACAGATGGATAGACGGATTGATGGAATGATGGATGGAAAACTAGGGTCATGTGGCAAAAGTGGCAAAATGCTAAAATTGGTGGATCTGGGTATCTGGGGGGAATTGGTGTATGTTGGGAGTTCTTTTTATTTTGAAATACTTTCCAAATTTACGGGACAGTTAAAAAATAACCCCCATAAAAAGTTTTTTTTTTTTTTTTTAAAGAAGAACTAGGCATTGATATTTGTTTAATCGTCACAAAGCTGGGAAGCACTTGTTTGAAACAGTGCTTCCCAAACGTTAATGTACTTTGAATCACCTGGGATCTTGTAAAATGTAGGTTCTGGTTCAGTAAATCTGAGGTAGGACCTGAGAATCTGCATTTCTAACAAGCTTTCCAGGGCATGTGATGCTGCTAGTTTATAGGCCAAGCTTTGAGTAACTAAGGTTAGAATATAAGCTTTACATGATCAGCTAATCATAGTACAAAGCACAATAATTATGTTGGCAAAACTGTGGCATAAGCAATGTACTACAGAGAGGAGCACAAAAGAAGGAGCAATTATTTCTGGTAGTGGAAATCGGGGGTTGCTGTCCAGAAGAGGTGGCATTTGAGCAGAGCATTGAAAGATGAGGAGCCTTTCTTTGGGCAGAATACTAGGAAATGGATATTCCATTTTCTGTTGAATTCCATGAACAATAGACATGCTGGAAAGGGTAGAGCTTAGGGTCCCAGGAGCAAGAATGATGCCTGGGCATTACTTAATCTTTGCTGATGAAGTTCCAGCAAGTCTTTGTTCTGGGGTGTTGGGGATTGACTCATGCCCCCCTTAAAGACATGGTCAAGTCTTAAACTGCATTCCTGAGGGTGTGAACCCGTCTGTAAACAGGACCTTTGAAGGTGTTACTGTTAGTTAAGGTGTGGACTCATTTGTGAGCAGGATCTTCAAGATCCCATTCACAGATGAGCCACGTTGAAGCAGGGTGGGCCTTACTCCATATGACTGGAGTCCCGATAAGGCAGAAGGAATTTGGATGTGTCAGTCAGTAGAAGCCAGAGGAAGCCACGGGGAGAACATGTGATGGAGGCAGAGATGCCAGCACGGAACCCAAAGGATTGCAGCAAACTGCCCCAGAATGCTACAGCCTCTGGGAGAAACCGTGGCTGGTGCAGACCTCAATGGCAGACTTCTAGTCTCCAAAACCATGAAACAGTAAATTCCCATTGCTGAAGCCAACCCATTGCGAGGTATTTGTCATAGCAGCCTGGGAAACTAAGACGTGGCGGACATGTGGAAGACCTGGGGTTCTCGAGCCACAGATAAGATCGTCATGGGCTCAGCTGCGGGTCTGTCTGCCCACCCTCTCCCCTGCCCTTGCCCAGGCAGTGGGACACGGAGCCCAGATGAGCATCTGGAACCTTCCAGTTGCCTGACTCTGTGCTGAGAGGAAATGGACTAACGGAAGAGCACACAAGGAAAATCAGGTCTGGGGGGATCCCATATGGGGCTACAGAGCAGAGACCGTGCCTCACACTCTTGTGATTTGAGTCATCTGGAAAAGTGGAAAATGAGTGGAGAAAAAACCACCCAAATCTGTAGGCAGGCAGCAGGCTCTAGTGCACAAGATCTAACTTTTTCTCACCCAGACCTGTAGGAAGAAATGCATTTTATATCATGACCCAATACATAGATATGTAACTGTATATGACTATATATATATATATATAACTGTATGTAAGTATATAGAGATATATGTTACCATATAACACACACACATATAATGGGACAAAACTTTTTTGACACAGCACTTACCCTTATTACCTTTGGCATGTGATGCACCGTGATATTTTCTATTCTCTTCCGTTTCATTAAAGAAGGAGAAGGAGGAGAAAAGGTGCTCATGATCCATGGAACCAATTTCACAGTGCTTAATGGATGGATACCTGCAGTTTTAAAAAAATCCAAACTCTGGAGGGGTGGACAAACCTTAGAGTCTTGTGACCTGGGGCAGCACTGTCCCATGGAACTTCGTGTCACGGGACAACTGTTCTGCGCTGTCCAGCACAATAGCCACTAGCCCAATGTGGCCGTTGGCTGGTGTGAAAAAGGAACTGCCTTTTCAGTTTTTAATTTGAGTTAATTTAAATGTAAGTTGTCAGCCACATGAGGCTACTATCTACTGGGTTGGACAGCACAAATTTGGGGTACTGCTCTGTCTCAGTCACTATCTGTGTGGTGGAGAGTAAATTACGCCCTACATTAGCCCCCCCACCCCAATCCCCCCACAGGCGTCTCTAAATTGGCTCTTGGCCTTCTGCACAGGGACTACCAGATCCACCTTTCTGGATGCTGGGGCTGAGAGCCAGGCTTCCTGCTCACAAAGGGGCATAGAGTTAATTAAGTGCCCTGGGCTGTGTTACAGATCAGGGGCCTTGCATTTTTAAATGCTCCCTGGGAAACCTTTCCCTTCTTCCCTTTCAGTTGCTTAATTGCTCATCCGGGTGACTTGACTGACAAGCAAGGTGCTTTCTGCCTAATGAAATCTTCTTCACTGACTTGCTGATGGCATCTGCAACCCGAGCGGAGGCGTTTTGCTTCTATCAGTTGCTTTCTTCTCAAGTGGAGAAAACCTAGCTCTAGACAGGTGCTCCTGCCCAAGCGGAGAAGGCCGTGGGGATTTGGGGCGTAGGCTAACCACCAGGGTGAATTTGGGTCATTTTTGTTGTGTGTAAAGCCAGTGATTCAGCTTGCGGTTTTATGGACGGGGTTTATTTCAATTCCAACTGTTGGAACTGGAAAAGACCCACTATTTCTCCAATCTGCTGGGAGAATGCAGCGACCTAGGAAGTGATGGGGGGGCGGGCAGGGCATGATTTTTTCCTCCCTTTCCAAAAAGTTCCAGTAATGACAGTCAGCCCGACTGCCGTGGTGGGTTTGGCACATCCGCGGCTGACGTTACTTTTCAGAAAGCGATTTCTTCTCCCAGCTGCTCACGGTGGACCAGGCTGAAGGAGAGCTCCGTGGGAAGCACACAGCCCAGGGATTTGTGCTGAGCCCAGGTGTGATCGGAGAGATGTTCTGTGAGGGTAAAAAGGGGGACAGAAATTCTAGAAAGAGCACTAATTCATGATTTTCAGAGATGGGGGTAAAAACAAACAACCCCTAATTGGGATCATGTGGCCCAAGGCTGATGGGCGCATTTGTCTTGTTTACATTGTGTTTCTTCTGGGCATACATATTGTGCTTAATGCACAATAGCATTAAGATAAGCTTTGTCAGAGCCCCCCACTCATAAATGCCAACGGTTTTTGTTAAAAGTACAGTATTTACAAGGCATCATTTTTATCACCACACTCTGAGGAAGAGATTATCTTCATTTACAGATGGAGGAACAGAGAGGTAAAGTAACAGAAGAAGCAGAGAGGTGAAACGGAGAGATGGAGAAACAGAGAGATGGAGTTTCACAGCTGGGAAGAGCTGGAGTTCCACCCTTTGGGTGAAGATGCTCTGTGGCACTGCCTCTCAGCTTCAGGCACAAACAGCTGAAGGCTACCCGCTGTGCCCCACGGTATTTGCAAGTCATTGGGTGCCTCCGTCATCCTGGTTCTGCACGTGGGTGCCCATCGCCCAGAGGTGGGGTGCTGGCCCCTCAGTCGCCTGCCTTCTTGGGGGAGGTTGAGCCCTGGCTCGTGTCGCCTGGGGAGAGTGGAGTCTGTGGTGAGGTGACCTGAGTAAAGGGTTCATCTCTCTGAGGTCAAAGGAGGGAGGCCGCCTTGGAGAGGGAGAGCACCAAGCACGGTCCTCACCAGAGAAAAGACAAGCTCGGCACGTCACCTGCAGATTCGGCTGACAGGAAGCACAGCTGCTGCAGGAAAGGTGTGCAGTAGGAGCAGAGTGGTCGCTCCCAGCTCCAGCGGGCGGAGGGTGTGAGCCGGCGGTGGACGTGAACACAGGCTGGGGACATCACCTGCTCGGGCTAGTTGGCCGGACTGAGGCTGTGGTGACAGCAAAGGCGCCGCGCTGGAGAAACCCCAGCTGTGGCAGCTAAGTCGGGAGACCTGGAGGGTTTGAGGCAGGCATCGGAGCGAGGGTCTGCGGCGGGGGGCAGACGCCTCCCGCCCCTAAGAAGTGGGGTGTCCTTGCCCCTTCACCAGCTGCCCCTGCCCAAAGACACATGGAGAGGGGCCCTGGGGGGCCGAGGACTGCTCTTTATCACCATGGGCAGCACACCTACAGAACGCTCTGCCAGGGGACGTGCAGGAGGCTCAAGACATGATGAGACACGCTCCCTGCTGCCACAGAGGAAGAGGCCACCATCAGGTTAGGAGATTAAAAAAATAGGCACACTAAACACGCCTGGTGGGGAGCGCCTGCTTCCCACGTATGAGGTCCTAGGTTCGATCCCCACTACCTCCTACAAACAAAACAAACAAATGAAAAAATAAACTCTCATTGGGGAGTGGGTGTAGCTCAGTGATGGAGCACCTGCTTCCCATGTACGAGTCCTAGGTTCAATCCCCACTACCTCCTACAAACAAACAAATGAAAAAACAAACTCTCATTGGGGAGCGGATGTAGCTCAGTGGTGGAGCGCCTGCTTCCCATGTATGAGGTCCTGGGTTCGATCCCCACTACCTCCTACAAACAAAACAAACAAACAAATGAAAAAACAACTCTCATTGGGGAGCGGATGTAGCTCAGTGGTGGAGCACCTGCTTTCCACGTATGAGGTCCTAGGTTCGATCCCCACTACCTCCTACAAACAAACAAATGAAAAAACAAACTCTCATTGGGGAGCGGATGTAGCTCAGTGGTGGAGCGCCTGCTTCCCACATATGAGGTCCTAGGTTCGATCCCCACTACCTCCTACAAACAAAACAAACAAACAAATGAAAAAACAACTCTCATTGGGGAGCGGATGTAGCTCAGTGATTGAGCACCTGC
>JAQZBX010030317.1:0-26871 GCA_029593785.1 Cabassous unicinctus | reverse complement strand
CAGTTGTAATACAGGGGCTTTTTCAGGACTTGGGAATCATCCTGAATGGCACTGCAATGACAGATATAGGCCATTTTATATCATCATATAACATGCAGAACTGTGTGGGACAGAGTGTGGTCTACAATGTGAACTATGGTCCATGCTCAGTGGCAAAGCCCCAGGATGTGTTTATCAATTGCCATGAATGTGCCACATTAATGAAGGACATTTATGTGGAAGGGTATGGGAGGTGTGGGGAGTGGGGCATATGGGATCCCTATATTTTTTGTGTAACATTTATGTAATCTAAATATCTTTTAAAAAATAAAAATAAAAAAATTATTATTATTAAAAAAAAAGGTTCAATTGGCAGAGTGACATCATCAAGGTGGCATCCCTGGGAACATTAATCCTTACAAATAACTAAATAAAAGGGCAGATTTAATTTGCTTAGAACTGTGGAGGATGATTGAGACTGGAGAAACACTCTAACTCTAAATTAAATAATGATTTTTAAAAACACCAAAAAAATGGCAGAAGAGTAGCACATGCCTGCCATTCTGAACTCCCTCCATGGGTTTTGAACAACAAGCAAGAACTGGGAGAAACATCTCTCTAAAAGTTCTAGAAAACATTTAAATAATTGCAATAATAGGGTGAGTGCTGAATCAAGTGGCCCCTTACCCTCTCTGGCTTAGTGTTGAGCCAGACATGCTTCCAGTACGGATCCCTGGTTCTCGTTCCAAAGGGAGCACATACTGGGAGCATGTATGTCTGACCCACTCTGTTCAGTGTTGGCCTGAGGGACTTGTCATCCCAGAACTTGCCCTGTGTGTAGAAGGTGGCCCACCAAGCTCTCCTACAGAGCACTGTGGAAATTGTTTCCTAGGGAAGAAGGGACAATCATATCCATGTAAATGGGAGTATTCATAGGACCACATGTACATACCCAAGACAAGAAGCATGCACAGAAAGAATCAAGGAGGGCCCTATGCTTTGGCCTGGAGCTATTTTGCAAATTCATTGTATGAATAAGCCCTGAGGGAGAATACTCATGCAAGTTAATATGCAAACACTTCATCTGTTTTGTTTGTTTGTTCATTTGTTTATTTGCTCCTGGAATTCAAGGAAAGCTCAGGCTAACACTAGCTGGATACAAGCTTGAGAAATAGATGCCTCAGAGTTTAAATTCCATTAAAATATTAAAATGTCCAGGTTTCAATAAAAGATTACAAAATATACAAAGAAATAGGAAGCAGTGGCTCAGGCAAAGAAGAATATTAAAACATTAGACACCATCAATGAGGAGGGCTGGACCTGGGATACATCAGGCATAGACTTTAAAGAAGAGGTCCTAAATATGCTCAAAGCGCTAAAGGAAGACGTGGACGAAGAACTAAAGGAAACCAAGAAAATGTCAGCTGGACACAAAGAGAACCCCAGTAGAGAGACGGAAGTTATGGAGAGGAGCCAAACATTTCTAAAGGCACAGTAACAGATTTTAAAACTTCCCTAGTGGAATTCAACAGCAAATTGGAGCTGGTAGGGAAAAGACTCAGTAAACCTGAAGATAAGATAATTGAAACCATCCAGCCTGAGGAACAGAAGGAAGAAAGAATGAAGAAAAGTGAACAGAGCCTGAGGAAACTGTGGAATACCATCAAACATTCCAGTGAATAGATTGTGGGAGTCCCAGGATGTGAGCAAAGAGGGAACGGTGCAGAGAGGATATTCAAAGAAAAAATTGCTGAAAAATCCCACATTTAGCAAAAGATGTGAATATACACATCCAAGATGTTAAACAAATTCCAAAGAAGATAAACCCAAATAGACCCACACCATGCCATGTTATATTTCAACTGTCAAATGCCAAAGATTAAGAGCAAATTCTGAAAGCCGCCAAGAGAGAAGCAATGTGTCACAAACGAGGGAGCCTCAGCAAGATTAAATGCCAATTTCTCATTGGAAACCATGGAGGCAAGGACGCAGTGGGAAGACATATTTAAAGTGCTGAAAGCAAAAAATTGCCAACCAAGAATTCTGTATTCAACAAAACTGTCTTTCAAAAATAAGTGAGGAATGAATTCATTCCTAGATAAAAGCTGAGGGGCTTCATCACCACTGTACTGAATATGGTGGCTTGAAGCCATCTGTACTCTGGAAAAACATGTTCTTAAACCTCATCCATCTTGTGGGTGTGAACCCATTGTAAGTAGGACCTGTTGATGAGATTACTTCCATTAAGGTTTATCACACCTCAATTAGAATGGGTCTTAATCCAGTTACTGGAGTTCTGTACGAAATAATGAAATTCAGACAGAAAGAGAGCGAGCCACAGAAACAAGAAGCTGAAATCAATGGAACCTGGAAGAGAAGGGAGAGACCAGAAGATGCCACCATGTGCCTTGTCATGTGGCAGAGGAGCCCAGGATAGCTGGCAGCTGAACTTCAGGAAGAAAGACACTGCCTTGATGATGCCTTGAGTTGGACATTTTCCCACTCTAACTATAAATGAATAAATTCCCATTGTTTAAGCCAAACCATTTCATGGCATTTGCTGGAGGAGCCTAAGAAACTAAAACACTGGCCCTACAAAAACTGCTAAAGGGAGTTCTGCAGGTTGAAAGGGAAGAACACGAGACAATTGACTGGAGCCACAGGAAGGAATAGAGTTCTCTGGCAAAGATAATGACATTGGTAAATACAAGTATCAGTACTATTGTAATTTTTGTTTATAACTCCACTGTTTACTTCCTACAGGGTCTAAAAGGCAAATAAATAAAATGTAATGATAAATCAATGGTTTTGGATTCATAATATATAAATATGTAATTTGTGACAAGAACTACATAAAGTTGGGGGGAGGTGTAGGGGTATAAGAGCATAGTTTGTTATTGAAGTTGTTAAGTTGGTATCAAAGCAATGAGATTATTATACATTAAGAATGTTAAATTTAAGCCCCATGACAACCACAAAGAAAATACCAGAGAATATGCAAACTCATAGAGACAGAAATTAGAATTCCGGTTAGGGTACCAGAAGTGGGAGGGTGGCAATGAGAAGTTAATTCAAAATGAGTAATGGGTTTCTGTATGGAATGAAGGGAAAAAATTTTTAATAGATGGTGGTAAGGGTACTGCAACATTGTAAATGTGATTATTCCCACTGAATGGCATGCTTGGAAGGAGTTGGATGGGAAGATTTATGTTGTATCTATACTTCCACAATTAAAAAAGAAAGAAACTAAAGAGATAATGACAATTAAATGCAATACATGTTACTGGATGGGATATAAGAATGGAGAAGAGGTTCAAAAGGACATTATTGAGATATAAGAAAAATTGGAATATATGCATGAACATACAAAGTAGCCCCTTAGAAACCAAAGTAATATGCAACAGAACTATTGGCAAGCTGGTCACACTCCCAACCTGGTCCCTAATTGCTGGTGTGCCTAACAAAAAAAAATTGGGTGTTTATAACATTGACCTCATCTAGCTTTTTGGAGCTGAATCCCCTAATAAGAAAGTTACTAGAGTCAGAAAAGCCACACAAAAAGAGGAAACTGAACTACTTTAAGACAGGATGGACTTGGACCTGAAGCCTGGACTGAAAAGGTGGCACAAGGCATAGGAGAGGTGTTGCACAAACCATAGCAACTGCAGAGAAAAGTTTGTATAAAAACAAAGAGAACAGCCCAGGACTGGAGGAAGAAGAGAGGAAAGTAAATCCCCTCCTGGAGGGTTATATACTAAAGCAATCCTAAAAGATACTGTGCTTGCCCAGAGCAAGAGGCAGGTGCAGAAAGACCTGAGAAAGATCTCAACTATTAAACATGGGCTGCCCTAAAGGTTCAGTATAAAATGGACCAGGCATTGAAAAGGAGCCTTAACACAGGTACAACCATTAATAAAACCCAAGCCAAGAGGGAGAAACTGACTTCCAGAGTTATCGCATCAAAATAATCAAATGCCTAGACATGAACAAAGGGTCACAGCCTTACAAGGAAGCAGGAAGAGATGGCTAATTCAAGGGCACAAGTTAAACTTCAGAGGGAACGCAGACATTGGAGCAACTAATCAAAGCCATTCAGTCAAATCTCCTAAATCAATTCAAGGAGCTAAAGTAAAATATGGATAGAATTAAACTAAATTTGGATAGAAAATTGATGGGCATAAATCTTTACAGCACCAGAAGACAATGTGTGCATTAAAAGAATTAGAAAGTTTAAAAAGTCACGTAACAGAACTTATGGAGGGAAAACACAATAATGGACATTAAAAATACAGTAGAGTCATTCAACAGTAGATTTGAATAAGTAGAAGAAAGAATCAGCAAACTAGAAGACAAGATAATCAAAATCATACAGCCAGAGAGCAGATAGAGAAAAGAATAAAAAAAGTGAGCAGACCCTAGGGAATCTGTGGGCAACATGAAGTATATCAACATATGCATTACAGGAGTCCCAGAAGGAGAGATGAAGGAGAAAGGGTTAGAAAGAATATTTGAAGAATAATGACCAAAGTTTTCCTAAATCTTACAAAAGACATAAATATACATGTCCAAGAAGTGCAACAAACTCGAAGACATGTAATAATCAAAATGCCAAATGCCAAAGAGAAAAAGAAAATACTGAAAGCAGCAAGAGAAAAGTGACTCATCACAGACAAGGGATCCTCTTAAGACCAAGTGCCAGTTTCTCATCAGAAAGCATGGAGAAGAGAAGGCAGTGGTATGATATATTTAAGGTACTGAAAGAGTCAAACTGCCATCCCCAAATTCTTTATTTGGTAAAACTATCTTTCAAAAATGAGGGAGAAAGCAAATTAACTTTTTAAAAAATGAGGGTGAATGTAAGACATTCATGGATAAAAATAACTGAGAATCTCTCACCAAGAGACCTACCCTGCAAGAACTGCTAAGGGGAGGTCTTCAGGCTGAAAGGCAAGGACAGGAGATTTCAGCTTGGAGCAGCATGAAGTGGAGATTTCCCATCAAGGCAAGTGCGTGGGCAAAGGCGAAACCTATTAGCATGTAATGCTACCCTTTATTTCCTATAAGATCTAGACTACAATTAAATAAGAAATAATATATTTCCATGTTATATACATGCCAAAGGGAGAGAAGTGAGAGGGAGAAAAAAAAAAAAAACAGGGTGGGGGCACGGGACAAGGAAGAAAGTAGAGAGTCATTGCTTATCTGCTGTTTGTAGGCACTATTCTGGTCAGTTTCATTTAGGTTTAATCATCTGAAGTATTATCTCCATTTTACAGAGGATGAACAGAGGTTTAGAAATTTGTCAAAGATTATGCAGTCAATCAGTGATGGATTGATAGGAGATGCTATAGCAGGTAAAGGAAGAAGAAAGAAGGCTTGAATGGAAGCTGATGAGGAGATGGGCCAGCCAAAGTCTTGGGCTATTCCTGGGAGAGTTTAGAAGCCATGTGATTGGTGTACATAACAAAATCCAAACAAACTGGGCAATTGAAAGAAAGCTGTTGTTGGGTTGGAATTTTGGGAACAGTAATTGTTATTCAGAATCTTTGGTGCATCAGAGCTTATTGATAGCAAGGCTCAAGCACTGCCTGAGATCAAGTGGGTAAAGGTCTACAAGCCAGACCTTCACCCTCTCTGAAGCTGGGCAGAGTTCCTGATCTTGTCCCTGGGTCTAAAGAAAGCTGCCGGCAGACGGAGCAGAGGAGGTAGGATAGCTTTCAAACAGCACCTCCCAGCCAAAGCCATGTCCCTAATGGAGCGTGTTCTTCTAGCCTGGATGTGATTCAGCCTCGCTCCCCGACCCCCTACTCACTCTGCCATTCTGGTCACTTTCTTTTTTTTCCCCAGTCTGAGCCCTGTCTGGGTGACCTCATTTTCACCTGCCCATGGCTTCAATTAAGACAGAAGCTGATGACTTCCACGCAGGTCTTCTCTCCAGCCCAGGGTTTTCCTCTGAGCTCCAGACCCATCCATCTAACCATCCAATGAAAGCTGGCAGTGAACAGGCCATCCTTGACGCTCATTCTCCAAACCCATTTTCTCAGTAATAAATCGATATTTTGTTCTCCACCTATCTGCAAATAAGTTCTAAAGTTGGAGATAGACTAATGAAAGAGGCATGATTAATATTGACTAATATTGACCCTTAAAACTCAAATAAGCTCCACTCTATGGATGGGGAAAAGCAAGCCCTGAGGCTAAGGTAAACTGGGCCCAGAGGGTAAAAGTCTCTCCTAGGTCATACATGTTAAGCAATGAGTAAAGATCTAAATCTACTTTTATTTTCTAGAGCCCAAACCCATGAGTTTTCAGCCCAAACTTGTTGAAGGAGGTAGACTTAAGTTGGAATAATTCATTTAACCAGCGTTGAACTCAAGGCCGTATTTTGTGAGCTTTGAAATGACCAGGGGTGAAAAGCAGCTCTAAGGATCGTTGTCATAATCATTACCCCTCTCCTTGGTTTTGGATAATAAGAGTTGCTACCTCCAGCCACGAAGCCCGGCCAAGTAGCTGCCAGAATTTTGTGTTTCAGGTGGGTAAAGAGAGGCTTCAACAAGACCACTCAACAACAACAACAAAATCAACAAAAATATTCCCTCACCAATACTTAAAACTTACACTCAATACTTAAAATAGAAATGTCAAGGAATGTGCTGTTTAAGGTAGGCTGCATTTATTTATGATAAATCAATGGTTCGAAAGAGGATATTATTAAAAAGCAAACCGAGGACACATCTTTTTTGTACTTCAAACGCCGTTTGGCTATGGGCCCAACAGGCAAAGCGCTTATTATGGTCCCATGTGGGAAAAGGTAGGTGAGGCTGGAATGTGCCCAGTAAACACGAAATCCCATCCACAGAGCTTCGCCTGCTCCGTTGCGCTGGTGAGGCTAATTGGAGGAGGGCAACATTGCTGAGAAAGGAAAGAAATTTCTGGATTTGAAGCAGATGTCTGAGACTTGCCGAGTCCACAATGCAGGCTTTTAAGGGAAATATTGCAATAATTAGGAGTCCGGTTTGAAGTCAATGTGTTGCTGTAAAAATTAAGGATGTTTACAACTGTGGGAAGGTTGTCTTTAAAAACCCAATTCTGATTCCAATTTACTAGCAAATTGCATCCTGGCCCCATGGAGGGAGTGATCAGAGGACTGTTTAATAGATCGGCATCCTCGGGGTCCAATGAAGGGGAGCATTCACTTGCTGTTTATGAAATGTAAATATTAATTCCTGCATATGATCCAGAACTCATTTCCAGAGATTATTCACCCAAAAAGATAGGCTAGAATTTGGAATCAAACAGAATGTTTCTTCAGTTGATTAAAAACAAACAAAAAACAGAAAAGAAGACTTGGCTTTTCTTGTGTGGTTCTTGGAATGGGAAATCTAGTATTTGCTGAAATTATCACAGTTTCTTAGATATTGGTTAGTCATGAACCACTGCACTATACTCAATTTCAGGTTATTCAAGGACAAGAATTAGACAATGTATGGGTTGTGTTTCCTTGCAGTCATGGATCATTATTAAGTATCAGGAAAAACAGTATAACTTGCACGTGAAAAGGAGGGGCATAGGGTTTAGGTTTATCAGTCAGCCCACATTGTGAAGTTAAGAAACACTGTAGTGGGAAGCAGATGTGGCTCAAGCGATTGGTCTCCCGTTTACCATTTGGGAGGTCCAGGCTTCGATTCCCCGGGGCCTCCTGGTGAAGGCAAGCTGGCCTGCACAGAAGTTCTGGCCCACATGGAGAGATGACCCGCGTGGAGAGCTGATGAAGCAAGATGACACAAAAAAAGAGACACAGAGGAGAGACAATGAGAGACGCAGCAGACCAGGGAGCTGAGGTGGTGCAAGAGACTGAGCAACATTTCTCCCACTCCAGAAGGTCCCAGGATCGGTTCCCAGTGCCACCTAAAGAGAAGACAAACAGACACAGAAGAACACACAATGAATGGACACAGAGAGCAGACAATGGGGGGAGGGGGGGATAAATAAATAAATAAATCTTTAGGGGGAAAAAAAAAAAGAAACACTATAATAAAGGGGAATTGGGGTTAGATATACCTGAGTTCAGATCCGGTTTCTAGTAGCTCCTAGTTGTGTGACCATGGATTGGGGATATTAATATTCACCTTTCATTGTTGGTTGGAGAATTGGTTGTAATAGCACATGCAAAGCACTTAGCATAGCATGGACACACTGTAGGCACGTTAGACATAACCTCTCTATCTCTGTGAGTCACACACACACGCGCTCCCTCAATATGCACTGTTTTATTTGCCAGTCTCTAGTATTACAGTCACATCTTAGCAGGTCAGCGTTGTTGCAGGGACAATGCAGTCCAGAGGGGAAGGAGAGGGAACTGTGGCAGAGTAAGATAAATGCTCCTCAGTAGCCCTTCTCCATTTTAGTGAACAGAGCCCCAGGTTCGGCTGGGCATGTGACTGTTGAGCCAGAGGCTCCATTCCCCACCTCTTTTGCCATGAGGTTGCCATGTAACTAGACTCTGTCCAAAGAGCTGTGAGTGGAAGTGGTGTGTGCAGTTTCTGAGTCACGACACTTGTCCTTCAGGAGCTCTTCTTCTTCTCCCACGGGCAAGCACACGGACAAAACGGCGGCGAGTCCACGTTGACCCTGCAGCTAAAGGCCACACCCCAGGGATGGAGGGGCAGCACGAGAGAAGGAGCCTGGGTCCCTGGGTGACTCTGTGGAGCAGAGCTTCCTGTGCCTCTAGGACCATCTGCCGTCTCGGATCTTTTACACGAGAGGAAAAAAAAACGGTTTTGTTTAAGCCATTTTTACTTTAGTCACCTAAAATCAATAGCCTAACTATGACAGGAATTTACCTTCACTGTGTTTGGAAACATAAATTGGATCATGTCAGTTGTCAGACTCAGTAACTTCTGTAGCTCCCCATTGTTCGTCGATGAAGACAGTCTGGGCAGGACTAGTGACAAAGTTAAGAATGGCCAGATCTGAGGCAGACAGGAAAGCAGCCAAGCTGGAGCGGCAGGCAGCAGCTGCTGAGTGAGAGGAGATGGGTTGGGAGAGGTAGGCTGAGATCCTTGTGAGGGATAGATTCATGAAGCCAACTTCGGGTTGTTAAGCCTGGGAAATCATTTTTCTTGAATTTTCATTTAGCCTTGCTGAACACTAGATAATTCAGTTTGATTTATCTATCATGAGGCCTTCACTTTTTAAAGGTCTCTGTTGAGCATGCAAACAAACATTGGTACTGAGCACACCCTTCAGGGCCTACCTTGAGAGCCACCTAATTCTTGAAGACTCTTCTCCCTGCTGGATTATCCCAGCTAGGTGAAATTACAAGTTCCTCTGTGTTCCATGACATTAAATTATTCATGCAGTTATTTAAAGTTCATCAATTCATCAGTCTTATTGAGCACCTACTACGTACCCATTCTGTGCTAAGTACTGAAAGTATAGATGGGAATAAAACATGACCCTGATTGTCATGAAGTTTGCATCCAGACTCTATGAATCTTCAGCTGTCAAAGACCCCCCCGTGCTGGGTCTTCTGAAAGTGCTGTAAGGAGAGAGACAGCCTGTGTCTTCAGGAAGCCCACAATCCACAATTATGATTCAAAACAGTCCTCATTTGATTCTGCCTTTTATTTATGGATTATTGCGTTGTATGCTCGGCCCCATGGCTAGGGCTTTTGCAAGCAGGAACGGTGTGGAATTTATCGCTACGCGTCTCCCTCTCCACAGCAAGGATTTCTGTGCCTAGCATACAGCAAATAGTCTAGAAATGTTTGCTGAAAGGAGATCAAATCCACACAGCAAAAGATACCCCCACCCCCAAATTGGGCCTCTCCATGCTACATAACCAAAAGCACGTGTGGAGCCACTTTTAATTTCCCAATTATTGTTAAGCATATCAAACTAATTGTTACCAAGGGAATAATTTTAAAGCACAGAACAGCCATTACCCCTCTTCCTCGCTTTCCTTTGCTATTGGTGAGCCCCCGTGAGAATTCATTTCTTCTCACTGTTTTCCAGAAACGTTTCTTTTGTAACTGATAAAACTCAAGCGGTTTTTATACTTCATTTATGAGGCAGTAACTGAGCAAGTGGATTTTGTACTTCACTTATAAGGTAGCAACTGGCGTACTTGTGTAAAAGTTATTTTGAACTAATTTTCAAGACAATTATAATTTTCAGCACCAAAACCTGCATTTGCACAAAAGGGAGGAAATTCATGTCTCAACATACTTCTTGAGCCTTAACTCTTTTGGTTTAGAGGAGATAAAATTAATTTAGAAACATGTCCTAAAGATACATTCCCATAGTATGATTAAAGTAACCAACTATAATGCTGATGAAATTTTCATCAATTTTAATCAAGTCTAATACAGAGCAACACTTACACACTAGACAATTACTATCTTTTAAGATATCCCAATTTATTCTAAACCCCCAACAAATAAAGAGATGATTGAAGAACAAGTCTTAAAGATTGAGTATGAAGAAGCCTTTCGAATATCCGTAGGAGGCCCAGTGGTGAGAAAGAACATTCTTGAAGAAGGCATCAGGTAGAGACACTTGCCTAAAACTGGCCTTATTCAAGCATGGTGCCACCAGAGATTACCCAAAATATAGAGACCGAAGACCTAAGACGTTATTGGTGATTTTTCTTAAATGCAGGGCTTATTTCAGTTAGAAGGGAAAAAAATGAGAACAAGTGTTTCATAGAGAAATACTCACTACTCTCCACAGGCCCTTAAAGCCTTTTGCTCGGACGGGTAAACGAGCCTCCCATCTGTCCTGCTGCCCCCCACTCTCCAAAACACAATGCCTCCTGAAGCTTGAGGGCAAAGTGAGCTGTCTAAATGGCAAATTTGGCGCTGTGACTCCTCTCAAGGTGCTTTAAAACTCTTCCTCGCTGCCAGGCTCCATAAAACCACACTCAACAGGGCTTTCCAAGCAGAGGTCCATGACCAGCGTGCACCCATAAGCCTGAATCCGCGGCTAAAGGAGAAAAGAGGAGACGCACGACCGGTTGGACATGAGGCTAAATGAATTAATCTTACTCAACTCGTTCAAAGCCTTGCTCTTTATGCGGAGGTAATATCACTCTGAATTTTCTCATGCTCCTTATTTAATGAAATAGTGGCTATCAACAGGCCTTTATTTATTTTTTATTTAATGCCCTTATTCAGCAATTTTTAAATTTGGCTTGGTCGGGGCTGTGGCTCCTCTGCTGGCTGAGCCGCCCCTCTGCTGTCCTTGGCCGTGCAGACGTCGCTGAGTCTCTGCCACGACCTCCATCAGACCCTTGGCCCACCATGTCGAACGTTAACGTGCATTCCAAAGTCACCTCCTCCGTCTCCACGGTTGCCCCATGCAGACCCTCTGGCTGTCCTCTCAGCTCCCACGCCACACAGGAACCACGAGTTGCTCAGGCACACCAAGACCTTTCTCTGCCTGGTTATGGTTTCTCTCCTCCAACCTCTGAAAGGTCAGACTGTCTTTTCAGAAACAAAGAGAGGAGAACTCCTCTGCCCATTATCCCATTTAATTATCAGAATTATCTTTGTAGGGAGTCTATTAGTAAGAGTTCTCTAGAGAAACAGTACTGACAGGAGATGTCTGTAGCTATTATAATATTTTTATAAGAATTGTCTCACACTACTGTAGGGATGGGCAAGTCCAAATTCTGTAGGCAGGCCACAAGCTGGGAACTCTGGTGGAGGTTTTCAATGAATTCCCCAGGAGAAGCTGCCTGGCCAAAGTAGAGATGGAAATTCTCTCCTCTGACTGCTGAAATCATCATTTCTTTGAAAGCCATCAACTGATTGGATGAGATGTCTCTCGTTGTTAAATGTCTTGAATTAATGAGTAATGCATGTTTTAATTTTTTACTATTTCAAAATAGTTTTATTTTTTTTCTGATAATAAATATTATATTTGCTCTTTGTATGGAATTCACACATCTAGAAATGTATAGAGAAGAAATAAAAAGTCATTTGAAATCCTTCCACTAAGAAATAAATTTGTTAATATATTGATGATCATCATTCACACATTCATGAGGAATATACAAATTTTATATAAAGGGGATATTAGATGTGTTTTTCTTTTATCCACTTTTTCACTCAACAGTATATCATGGACAATTTTCCAGCCCAAAAATATAGATCTGTGTGGTGGTTTGAAACTGTATATACCCCAGAAAACCATGTTCTTAAAGCTAATCCATTCCTGTGGGTGTAAACCTATTTTAAGTAGGTTTTCATGAGGTTACTTCAGTTAAGGCATGGCCCAGGATGGGTCTTAATCTCTTCCTAGAGTCCTCTATAAGACTATGAAATTCAGACAGAGAGAGAAAGCCATGGAAACAAGAAGCTAAAAGCAAGGAAACAAAAAAGAGAAAGGAGAGAGACCAGGAGATGTCCCCATGTGCCTTGCCATGTGACAGATGAGTCCAGGAGAAATTACCTGCAGCTGATTTGGAGGAAGAAAACATCACCTGATGACGCCTTGATTTGGAATTTTTCTCAGCCTCAAAACTGTAAACTTGTAAGTTAATGAATTCTCATTGTTAAAGCCAATACATTTCATGGTATCTGCTTTGAGCATCTTAGCAAACTAAAACAATTTGTATGTTGGGATATTTTTAAAATTCAGAGAATTGTATCGTTTGTACATAACACAATTTAGCCATTTCTCTCTTCGTGGAAATTTAAGTTGTTACCAGTATATTGGGATGTTATAAACCAATGTTATGCTGAATATTTCCACATATTCATCTTAGTATAGTTGTTTGATTATATCTTTATGATTAATTTCTAAAAGAGCATTCTTTGAGTCAAAGTATAAATACGTCTTTAATTAGAATACATATTATGAAATTGCCCAGAAGAAATGTACCAATCTACTTTCCTACCAATCACGCATGGACATAGAGTCCCTATTTTCCTAAAGCAGGTGTTGACAAGTCTGGTTGCCCGTTGGAATAACCCAGAGAATTCTAAAACAAAACAAAAGAAAATGAGGCCAAACCCATCTCAAGATGAATTAAATGTGATTATTTGGAATGAGATCCAGGCAACAATAATTTTTAACCAGCTTTATTGAGATATATTCTATACAAAATAAAATTCACCAATTTTAAGTATACAGCTCAACATTACCACCACGACACTCAAGAAATAGGATATTTTCATTACCCTCTTCAGAGTCCCCCAGGCTGCCTTGTAGTCAATCCCTTGTCCAACCACAGGGGACCACTGATCTACTTTCTGTCAGTGTAGAATTTCAAATAAATGAAACAATACAGTATTTAGTCTTTTGTATCTGGCATCTTCTGCTTTGCATGATGCTTTTGAGATTTATCCATGTTGTTGCATGAACAGTAGCTCATTTCTTTGAATTATAGTTTGCCATTGTATGTATATATGACATTTTCTTTCATCTATTCAACTGTTGATGAACATTTGGAATGCTTCCAGTTTGGGGCTATTATTATTATTATTATTATTTTTAAAGATTTATTTATTTATTTTATTTATTCCCCCCTTGCTGCTTGTGCTTGGTGTGTCCATTCGCTGTGTGTCTTCTCCGTGTCTGCTTATCTTCCCCTTGCTGTGAGGTCCCGCTGCATCAGCCCCTCGCACCGCGCGGGACGGCCTGCCCTCACAAGGAGGCCCCGGGAAGCGAACCCGGGGCCTCCCATATGGTAAACGGGGTCTCTATCGATTGAGCCACTCCCGCTTCCCTGGGGCTATTATTAATAAAGTGACTTTGAAAATTTAAGTATAAATCTCTTTGGGGACATGTTTTCATTTCTCTTAGGCAAAACTTAAGAGCATAATTTTTGCATTGTGTGGCTAATGTATGTTAAATATTATAGGAAACTGTGCAACTATTTTTCCAATGTTACTGTATAATTTTGCTTTCCTTCTAGAAATGTTTGCATGTTGTACCTGTTTCCAATCCTTGAAAACATTTGGTATTTTCAGTCTTTTTAATTTTGCCCATTCTATTTGGTATAGAGTGGTATCTTATTATGGTTTTAATTTACATTTCCCTAATGACTAATGATGTAGAGCATCTTTCATGTACATAATTACCATTCATATATCTTATTTAGTGAAGGGTTTCTTGAAACCTTTTGTCCTTTTATTTATCAGAGTGTCTTCTTGATATGGAGTTGTAAGGATTGTCTGCTTATGCTGAGTATGTGTATATATGTAATACATTCTAAATATAAGTGCTTTGTCAGATATATGTCTTGTGAACATTTTCTCTCATTTATTTTCTAACATTTACCTAACAGTGTGGTTAGAAGAGCAAAAGTTTTCAATTTCAATAAAGTCCAATTTTCTTCATCATTTTTCTTTAATGGTTTATGCCTTTTGTGTCCCATCTAGACATCCCTGCCTATCACAAATTCACAAAGTTTTTGTCCCTAGGTGTTTTATACTTTCAGTTTTTATGTTTAGGTCCATGATCTATTTCAAGTTAGTTTTTGTATATGATGTGAGGATAGGGTTGAGGTGCATTATTGTTTTATATATGGATACCCATTTGTTGCAGCAATAATTGCTGAAAAACTTATTCTTTCTCCATTGAAAGACATTGGCACTTCTGTAAAACCTCACTTAACCATATATGGGTGGATCTATTTCCAGACTCTATTTTGTTGCATGGTCCCATATGTCTATCCTATACCATCACCACACTGTCTTGATTACTCTAAGACTTGAAATTATGAAGTCCTCCAATTTGTTCAACTTTTACAAGTTTGATTTGGCTACATTATGTTCTTTACATTTCTACATACATTTTAGAACAAGATTATAATTTCTACAAAAAAGATACAATTTTGTTTGAGATTTTCACTGAATCTATAGATCAATTGGGGAAGAATTTTCATCTGAATAGTAAGTCTTCTAATTTCTGAATATGGCATTTCTTTCTGTTTGTTTGGTTCTTCTTGTTTTTTCTCAACAATGTTTAGTGATTTGCAGTGGTTTGCACATATTTGTTAGATTTATCCTTAAAGTGTTTCACATTTTTTTATGCTTTTGTAAATAATATTTTTAAAGTTTTAATTTACAATTTTTGTTGGTATATTGAAATATAAGTGATTTTTTGAATTTTGACTTGTATCATACAATCAAACTAAAGGCACTTGTTAGTTCTAATAGCTTTTTTTTTAAAAAATATATTCTCTATGATTTTCTAAATGAATAATCATATGGTCTGCAAATAAATACAATTATTTCCAATTAGCATGCCATTTCTTAATTTTACGCTGGCTAGGATCTACAGCACAATGCTGAGAAGATGTGGTGAGCGAGCCATCCATATCCTGTTACTGAATTTATGGAGGAAAGCATTTAATCTTTCATCATTAAGTGTGGTGTCAGCCAAAGGACTGAAGGTTTTTCATTTGCAGGTTGAGGAAGCTACAACTATTCCCAGTTTGATGAGAGGCTTTATCATTAACGGGTGTTGGAGTTTGTCAGATTTTTAATGTATCTTTTCATCTGGCATTTTATTTTAGTTTGTTAATATGGTGAATTAAGCAGTTTTGATGTTTAAATGTTAAATCAGCCTTGCCTCCCACTTGGTCACGATGTATTGTTATTTTTACTTACTGCTGGATTCTGTTTGCTGATGTTTGGTCAAATAGATGGATATCTATGCTGAGTAAGAGTCATCTATAATTTCCTTTTATTCTAATATTTTTGTCCGATTTTAATACCAGGGTAATTTTGACCCCATACAAAGAGGTGGGAAGTTTTGTCTCTTCTTCTCATTTCTGGAAGAATTTGTGTTGACTTGTTATTATTTCATTAAATGTTTGATAGAAGTCATAAGTGAAGCTATCTAAGACTGGAGTTTCCTTAACGGAATCAGGGATATTCAGGTTATCTATTTCTTTGAGAATGACTTTGGTGGTTTCTGTGTTTCATACATGTCCATTCCATGCAATTTGTCAAATTTATTGGTGTAAAGTTATTTATAATATTCCTTTATTATGTGTTTAATGTCTATGGATTTGTAGTGATATGCCCTCTTTTATTCCTGATATTGATAATCTGTATTTCCTTGCTCTCTCTTTTTATCAGTCTGGCTAGAGTCATCAATTTTATTGTTATTTTCACAGAACAAGCTTTTAGTTTCATTGATTTTCCCTATTGCTTACATATTTCCTATTTCATTGATTTCTGCTCTTATTGTTATTTCCTTCCTTCTGCTTAATTTGTTTACTTTGCTCTTCTTTTTCTTTTTCCAGAAGGTTTAAACTTAGATCATTGGTTTGAGACATTCTTTTCTTTTCTTTTCTTATGTACGCATTTAGTACTATAAACTTTCCTAAGCCCTCCTTTATCTGCATCAAATATTGATATGTTGTGTTTTCTTTTTCATTTAGTTCAAAACATATTCTAATTCCCACTGAAATTTCTTTTAACAAAGGTTATTTAGATCTTTTAAATTTTGATTTCCAAATATTTAGGTAATTTTCTAGGTATTTTTCAGTTACAGATTTCTAGTTTAAATCTGCTATGGTTAGAAAACACATGTGTGATTTCAATTCATTTAAACATTTTGAGTATTGCTTTATGTCTCAGTGTATTGTGGTTTATAGTGTGGAAAAGTTCTACTCTGTCCTTAATGCTTTTTTCTGTGTATTTGTTTTATTAGTTATTGAAAGAGAAATGTTGAAATCTCCAAGTACAAATGCGGATTTATCTACTTCTTGTTGCAGTTCTATCAATTATAGCCTAATATATTTGGAAACTTTACATAAATTTAGGATTTTTATATCCTCCTGATTATTTTACCTGATTCTATTTATGCAAGTCCCTCTTTATCCCTGATACTATTTTTCTGTTTTGAACAGTACTTTGTCTGATATCAATACAGACACTTGATTTTTCTATGGATTAATTAGTGTTTGTGTGGTAAACATTTTTCCATTCTTTACTTTTAATCTATCATTGTCTTCATATTTTTAGTGGGTTTCTTACGGAATGTATATCATTGAATTCATTGGGTCTTGCTCTTTCATCCAATCTAAAAAGTTTTGCATTTTAATTGATGTGTTAAACCATTTATGTTTAATGTAATTCAATGTGGTTAGCGTTCTATCAATTTCCTATTTATCCCATCTACTCCTTGTCCTTTTCCCCTCTTTAACAATTTTTTAAAATTAATTTTGCATGTTTTGGGATTCCATTTTATCTCTAAATTGTTTTTTTTTTTTGTTTTTTTTTTAAAGATCCATCCATTTATTTGTTTATTTATCCCCCCCTTGCTGTCCGCGTTTTTACTGTGTCCATTAGCTGTGCGCCTCCTCCCCGTCCGCCCATCTCCCCCTTGCTGCGAGGCCCCACCGCACCAGCCCACCGCACCGCGCGGCCCGGCCCGCCCTCACAAGGAGGCCCCGGGAAGGGAACCCAGGGCCTCCCGTGCGGCAAACGGGAGCCCCATCCATTGAGCCACACCCGCTTCCCTAAATTGTTTTATTTTCAATTTAACAGCAGTTACTTCCATTTCCCCCTCCAATCCTTTGTGCTATTGTGCTTATACATTCTATAAATGTTACAAGCCCACAATATATTGTTACTAATTTGGCTTTTACTTAAGAAAGTGAAAAAAATGAGAAAAATATCTTTTATATTAACCTACATATTTACCACATATGGCACTCTTCATTCCTTTGTATAGATCCAAAGGATCTCTTATAATTTTCTATCTGGTATGATTTTTCTCCTGCCTAAAGAACTTCCTTTAACATTTTAAAAGTAGTCCATATCCTGCTAATGAATTCTTTCAGCTTTTCTTGTCTGTCTTTATTTCACCTTTACTTTTAAATTAACTTGGTAATGACGTCTAGATTGACATGTTTTTTCCTTCAACTAGTTTTAAAATATTGCTCCATTGTCCTCTGGTTTGCATAGTTTCTGTAACAAGTCTGCTGTAATTTTTTGTTACTCTTTATATAACAGATTTTTTTCTCTGTCTGCTTTAAAAAGATTTCTTTGTCACTGATTTTTAGAAATTTAATTATTATTTGATTTGCGTGGTTTTCTTTATGCTTCTGCTTAGATTAATTGAGCTTCTTGGGTCTATGTGTTTACATTTTTCATCAAATTAGGAAGAATTTCAGCCCTTATTTCTTAAAACATTTCTTTCCTTCCCCATGTGTCTCTCTTCTCCTTTCGGGACTTCACTTGCATGTATTTTAGACCACTTAATATCATTCCACATGTCACTAATGCTGTTTTTGTTTTTCTCATTTGTTATCTTACTGCCTTTACATTTGGATGGTTTCTAATCTATGTTTTCAAGTTCACTGATGGTTTCTTCTGCATTACTGATCACATTTGGTGTGTGCTTTTCTTATCAGATAATTATCTTATCAGATAATGTATTTTTCTTCCCTTGAAGCTCCTTTTGGGCCTTTTTATTTATATTCCTGACATCTAAAGCATATTTATAATAGCTATTTTAATGTACTGTCTCTTAACTTCATTGTAGCTGCCATTTTGGTGCCTTTTTCTATTGACTGTTTTTTTCTGCTGGTCCTGAGTCATAGTCACCTGTTTCTTTTCATGCCTTTTCATTTTTTCTTGGCTGCTCAACACTGTGTATTTTATGCTGTTGGGTTCTTGGTGTTGTTGTAACGCTTCAATTAGCACTAAACTTTTTCTAGCATGAAGTTAAGTTACTTAGTATCAGTTTGAGCCTTTCTAGGATGGTTTTTAAGCTTCGTTAGGAAGGGATTAAAATAACATTTAGTCTAGGTCTAATTTCATTTCCTTTTTTAAGGTAATACCTTTCAGAAGACTATGTCGACTATTACTCCTCTGTGAGTTCCCAGAACTCAGCCTTTTGCTTTCTGCTGTTCCCTGGTTTCCCCAGCTGCCTCATGTAGCTTCACTCCATGCATGTGCAGTGAAACATTTGAGAAGACCTCTCTGCAGATCTCCAGAGCTCGCTCTCTGCAACTTCCTCCTTTTCAGTGTTCTGCCTGCAAATTCTAGTCATCTGAGTGTTCACAGCTCAGTGAGACTACTGGGTTTTGTTCTCCATCTGCACTGTGTCCTTGAAACTGCCTCCAGCCAAGAAGCTGGGCAATTGTAGAGCTCACTTCATTCGAGTCTCTTCCCTCAGGGATGCTAATGCTGTTTGCCTTTTTCTCAGTCTCTGAAAACAGTTGTTTCATGTATTTGTCTGGTTTTCTGGCTATTTATGGTGGGAGAGCAATTCCCGTAGAGGTTAAACCTTCATGGTCAAAAGCAGAGGTTGGCATCAGCTGGGTTGTTCCATTGTGCAGCAAGGGTTGGAAGCCAGTGATTTAAACACCTACCTATACCAGGCATGCTTGTCTTTCAAATCATTATTAACGCTTTAGATGATAATGAATTCATCCACTTTATTCATATTTCAGTTATTTGTGTGGTTAAATGACTTCATATTTACTTGCCATTTGCATTTTTTCTTTATAGAATAAACTGCTTACCATTATTTTATCCATTTTTAATGAGTTTTTTTCCTTATAGGTTTACAAGAACTCTCTATGCGTACTGATAATGCCCTGTGTCTGCCACTTATGCTGTAAGTGTCTTTCCAGTCTAGTATGTGTGTTTCTACCTTGTTTATGATGGTTTGATGTGGAGGATCAGCAGAGGAATGCCATGGTTTGTGCCACACCACGAGGACATTTCTAATTTTATATAATCAAATATATCTGTCATTGCCTTCATGGTTTCTGGCTTTCATACCATCTTGTGAAAGATGTTCTCTGACGTAGTGGACAGAGTTATTTTATCTCTAGAAGATTTCTCTATGAAAACCCTTCCGAAGGCACACTCCAAAGAAGGGGTTTCTTTTTAGTGGCCCTTTGCCTTTTTTTGGTTAACAGACTCCTGGGAATCTAACTGAACATAATGGATGCTATAACCTCATTAAATGCACATGGGCTCCAAGTTTGCCTGTAATTCCAGCGCTTGGATCCCAGGCTAGTTACCCGCACCGCAGCCTGACTGTGGAAGAATCCCTCACTTATGTCTGAGTGTGCAGGTTGAAAGGCAAGGCCATAGCAGACCCCTCAGCACTCACCTGGGAAGGGGTACTGCTAGAGGCGGAGCTCTTGCCTGGGGCATTTCTTTTCACAGAAAGGTCTTTCTAGCCTAGAGTTGCCATTCCATTCTCCAGTGAATTGTGCAAGGTAGAAGGAAGGAGGTCTGATTTGGAACCGTGGAGGGCTGAGGTCACCTTGAGGTGAATGGGATTCTGGATCCTCATGGACAGATTGGGCTCCGTGGAGCAGGTACGTTCAGTTCCTCCCAGGCTCCGTACTGAACCCTTCAGTCTCCCAGGCCTCTGCGGGGGTCACAGGAGATCCTGGCTGGCTGTATTTTCTTAGTTCCCCCAGTCATTTAGGTGACATGGGACAAGTGCCTAGTAAGCCTCTGCTAAAGCCTTTCCTTTGGAGAATGGACCATTGCTATGGAGAAAGCACTGGGCCAATTCAGAACAGTTCTTTTCCCGTCCCAGAGCCAGAGTCAGGGATTTTGGCTCTTGACTGTGAGAACCTGGTGGGATTCCTGGTGGTAAAACCCACAGAAGTGTGGGGTCTCTCCTCCCCGCCCCTGCCCTAAGTTTCAGCCCCCAGGAGTTTCCCATCACATCCTCGTCCACACTCAGCTCCAGCAATCAAAGCTGCCAAGTGACTCTAGATCCGCTTGTCCCTCCACATCCAGGGAGTGACCTCTGTTCTCCGAGGAACTCAAGAATCATCAGTGACTTTCAGTTTGTTGTCAGGATGGGAGTGACAACCCTTTACATGTCACAGCTGAAACTGGAAGTCTTTACTGTCTTTATTTCTTCAATCTCAGATGTCTTCATTTTCTTTCCAACCTTCTCCTTTGTATTAGAATTGACTCGGGAGTGGATGTGGCTCAAGCAGTTGAGCCTTCCCACATGGGAGGTCCTGGGTTCAGTTCCCGGTTCCTCTTAAAAAACAACAACAACAACAAGAAAACAAATGAAAAAACCAACTCAGGGGAGCCAATGTGGGTCAGTGGTTGAGCACTGGTTTCCCACATACGAGGTCCCGGTTTCAATCCCTGGCCTCGGTACCTCAAAAAAAAAAAAAAAGACTCAGGAGAAATTGATGGGCACCTGAATGAGACAGACTTTCTGTCTAATAGGATGCAAACCCCAAAGGGTAAGGTTTCTGTGTTCCCTGAACCCCACCTCTGCAGCTATTCCCTACCAACGAGGCACAGAGAACCGATGTAAGACGGGGGTGGGCGACCTCGGGTGGCCATTCCTGCCCGGCGCGGTTCCCAGAGGGGCTGGAGGCAAGGTGCTGCATCCCTGACACTGCTGGCTTCTTGGTCTCCAAAGATAAGGTTTAAACCTCATACCTGTGCTAACTGGTGTCGCAGGCCACACTTTACATTGCTGGTGGTGATCTTTGACCATAAACTAGGCTGGATTGTAAGGTTCGTGCTTGCTCTTACTCATTCTGTTTTTCATGCTCAGTTATTTAGTCTTAGTCTTTGCAGTAAACGTGGGGTAAGCTACTATTGATAGCCTCACTTTACAAAGGAGGAACCTGAGGCACAGAGAGGTCAAGTGCCTTCTTTCAAGGTCACGCAACTAGTAAAAGGCAAAGTCTGGCTCCAGAGGGTGCTGGCAATCACCCCAGGATACAGCCACCATGTAAAGTCATGTGCAATCTGCAGCAAGAAACTTCAATTTCTCTGAGCCTTAGTTTTCGTAGCTGCAAAATGGGTGACATAACCCCCACCCTGTCTATGTCACGGGGTCTGTGAGGATTGAGATGAGATGCTGAGTGTGAAAATATTCTAAAGCACTCTGCCTGGCAGGTAATAAGGTAAGGTGTCCAGAGCAGTCTCTTGATCAGGCCTCTTTTCCTTCCGCCATCCTGCTCTCGGCCTCACAAGCCTCTCTGTCAGGGACCCCCTTGAACATTGTGTGGTTGTCTATTTCCCCGGTTAAACTGCGAACACCTCTGAATAAAAGAACTTTGGCATCTGTACGTTGCTTCCCCATAGTGAGCTGTCCTAAGTGCCCGGTGCATTCTGTGGTCTCTCCTGAGGCACAAGCTGAGGCCTTAGCACAACTGGGATTCACACGCAGGGCTGTGAGCACCACCGAAGGAGCGGCTTCAAAACACACGCGTCCCAAGCCTCCTCCCTCCCCCAGAGCTTTGCTGGAGCAGGACTTCGGGGGGTGGCGCACAGGCTTGTGCAAGCAGGAATGCTCGCCCAGGCGAGCTGATATACTTGCTGCTTGGGTCCCCTCCATCAGCTGGAAGAAGAGGAGACGAGGAAGAGGGGCCAGGGATGCCAGTCCCAGCTCTGCTGCCCACGGGCTGAGACCTAGTAAGCCCATCTCTGCTTGCTCTGCCTCTGTCCTGGGATTAACAGTACCTGCACTGGCATCTCCTCTGGTAAGTGAGGGCACCCCAGGCACCCAGCCCCCGAATGAAGGGTTGCCTTGTTAGTCTTGGTCCCGGCTGCTTCTCCGCTGCTCTTTTCCAGGAGTTCTGGTCGCTCAACAGCTCTGGCTCCCCGGGTATCCTGACGGTTCTACCTGTAGCCCCCATCCTACCCTGCCTCAGAGAGCACCTTGAGAGGGCACGGAATACCGTGGGGCCTTGGGGCTGCCATCCTGTGAGGCTTAGAAGCAGGTCATGCTAGAAACCAGCCTGGTCACCTGGTGAGCACGCCGTGAACTCCGGGTGCTCTCGCAGTCCCTGAATCCAGACACCCCAACACCCTCCCCTGGGGCTAGTCCTCCCTGAGGGTAGGTCCTCACTTGAATACCCCCAGCCTTGGACTCAGCCCCTCTTGTTATCCTCACCCCACCCACCTCTCGGTGCTGCTCGGGGATCTGACTGGCCACCGATACCCCAGATGACCTCGGCCTGACTGCTGCACCCGGTTCCAACAGGTGGACCTTCATGGCTCCTTGTGAGAACCAAAGAGAAGACAGAGAAAAATGTGAAATCTTCTTCTAAACTTGAAGTACTGTATAAATTTGAAAGGTTACTGGTATTTCTACATACTGTAGAGAATTTTATCTGCTGCCAATCTATCCCCAGTTCTACTACATAATTGCAGAACCCATAAAGAAAATGCCTGTAGAGAAGCAGAGAGGCACAGACAGACAGCCCTCAGGGTCGACGTGGCTAATCTGGATACTCACGTGATAGCACAGCCTATGCATGTCTGACTTGCAGCGTCCTCGCTGGCGAGATACCCCTGAGCCTCCAGTCTTTCTGCTGCCTCAGACACAGAACTGACAGAGTTCCCATGTCACGTGGTGGAGGGCAGGGTGCCAGCATCTGTCCTCCTGGTTCCAAGGCATATCTTGCATATCTCTGTGCCTGTTCAAGTACATCCTTTAGAATATGTAATGGGAAGTGATGGCATTGCTTCTGAAGGAAACAAATTCCCTGTGTGTACAGGTTTCCAAATGTAGCATTGCAACAAACATAGATACAGGAAAAATAATGTCCTCTTTATGTTTGGGAGTCAGCAGGGTGAGGGTGGGGGTAATTGGTGGGACTGATGACCTTTAAGAGCTTCTGACCTTGAGCTCCTATAGCTCCGGTTCTTTCAGCTCCCAAAGACGACAGTGAAAAGGGGCCTGGGAGGTGAGGAGCAGATCAGCCCCTGACATGGCCCTGGGCTTACCCAACCTCAGCTGCCACAGAAGGCCTTTTAGAAAATTCCCACAGACCCCCTCGTGCCTTTCACAGCAGCACGGAGGGACTTCAGACATCCGGGTAGCCAAAGCCCCTCCTCTGAGCTGTCACAACAAAGCACAAGTTCTTCCCCAAGTGGACTTAAGTCAAGGGACAGCTAAACTAACATCCTGAGCAAGGCTTCCGCAGCTGCCTCTCAAGCTTGCAGAGATGGGTGACTGCTACTTCCCGAGACTGAGAGCTTCCATTTACGCTTAGCTCTGACTGTTCAAAGTCCAGCTCAACACTACACCAGTATCGCTCTCCCAGAAGCTAAGAGGGAAGAAAGCAGCCCCGTGCCTCAAAGTGCACCTTTAGTGGTTGGAGAGGATCTCCGGAAAGCCCAAGTCACTCATGGGTAGTGGGCTGAAAATGGTCTTTTCAACAACTCCAGATCAATGTCAGAGTAAGAGAAACCAGTCAAGGAAATCCATTTTTTTTTCAGTCCAAAGGCCCATCACTTGGTGCAAGTAGGAATAGCAACCACTGGAATTTCTTTCTGTGACACTTTCACTCTCCTTCAGCCCCACTCTTCCTCTGTTTTCTGGCTCACTATATCCCAGGCACTGTGCATGCAGGTGAAATGGATAAGAAACAGGACTTTCCAGAAGTTCACATTTTAGTGTGGGAAGCAGATGTGCGATGAAGACTTGTCATCAAGCACCTCATTTCTGGCCGTGGGAGTGGAGGAAGGTTTAAGACGTGAGAGGGCACTTGGGCTGGTCCTTGGAAGTAAGGCAGGAGCCCAGGAGCTACAGAAGGGAGCAAGGGGCTCGGCAGAGGGGAGCCAACCCTGGCCCTCATCTGCCTCGACGTTGCAATGTGAGCTCGGGACAGGTCATTTCCCCTCCCTGGGCCTCAGTTTCACTGGTCATAAGAGGGGGTAGTTTGTCTAAATGATTCTTAAAGACTATTGCAGTGTGGACATTCTAAAACTTGAAAATCATACACAAAAACAAAGGGGGAAAAAGCAATGAAAAGAATGCAAAAGTACAGTAATCTGGAGCTTGCTGACATTCTAGACCTTGATGATTCTAAGTAAAGAAAAAAGGAAAAAATGAAAACAGTTAAAAGAATGCAAAGCCCAGCGTGGTGTCCTACCATCCAGGGCGAAGAGCTTCCATGGGGTGGGAGCGGATGGCTGTGTGGAAAGAAGGATTTTAAGGCCCTTTCCCTTGTTCTTTGTAGCTCCCCACAAATGAGCCTGAAGAGGAAGGAGATGTTAACAGCTATTCGGGGCATCGTCACGTTCCAGTGCTGATGTATATGACGTGACGATCCCAAGCAAAAGATGAAATACATGGTCCATATAGGACCAGGAGAGCATGAGACTCGTTTTAGAAAACTCCCCACCAAATTGGCTAACGTTTAAAAGTTACTGGTGTTTAATGGGATATGTCCCAGTTACCGGGAGTTGAAGAGCTCATTTCCTGACCGTGTCAAACAAACAAGGGGCCCAGTTACTAGGAGAAAGTGCCATGGGCAAGAGTCTCATGCTCCTGCAAGCGCCCCTGCCTTGTCACCAGCAGGCGTGATGGCAGGTGTGTCAAAGGGGCTCAGGGCCATGGAAGGATCCCACAGAGCTGGAGGCTGCACGAGCTCCGGGCCTCCTGACAGCGTCTGAGTCCTCCTTGCCGTCCACCCCGAGGACCACATCCTACCTTGTGTTCACGGCAGGGACCAACAGCGCTTCCCGGATGACCATGATGGCTTCTCCTGGCATTCCGGGTCTTCAGGCCACCTGACCTCTGGGCCTTTGTGCACACACTTTCCTGAGTCTACACCGCCTTTCCCTCCCGTCTCTGCATTTGAATGCCCACACCTCTTCAATGCTGAAGCAGCAATCACAATGGTCTTTGTTTTACCACGTATTTTGCCTGCACTTTTGGAAAATGTGCCTATTCTTATATCTCCAAAACAGAATGCTCTGTGGGATCAAGGTGGGAAATATTCTTCCAGGTGAAGATCCGGGAAGGCTGGAGGAAAGAAAGGGGCACTTCAGTGGACTCGTGGGATGGGTAGATTGTGCTTTTGGAGAAGAGCAATCGGGCGACAGGGTGGGGGGAGCGCATCCGAGGGTAGGGAGCGCGGGGAGGAGACCCGGACGTGGCTGTAAGGTACGTGTGGAGAGGCCCAGAGGGAATGTGCATCCTCAGGGAAGCTGGACCAGACCATTTGAGTTGCTGCAGAAGGGCAAGCCACGCTAACACCGAAACCTCCACTCCAAACTGAGAAATGTTTTATAAAATAGGCAGCTAACGCATCAGGGAACGCTTCTGGGTTAGCCCACGTCTCGCTTTCCTGTGCAACCCCATTCCTGAGTGAGCTACAACACACGGGGCACACCTCTTAGTGCAAGAGACCATGTGAGCAAAGGCGTGGAAGCCGCTGTGCCGATGCATGGCAGGCTCCCAGGGAAAGGAGAAGGTGGAGGCTTCTGGGGCTGGGGTCCCACCGGGGAAGGTCTGCATTTCTCCCACCCAAATCATTAGACCTGCTGGCGTTTAGGGCACAGCACACTTCACCTCGCCACTGCAAAGAATTCTTCTAGGATTGTTGGCAAACCCAACTCAAAGAGTTACTGAGAGAACAGCTAATCCAATACAGATGAAGGCAATTATTTAATAGACCAACCAGTAATTATTGAACTTAGTAATGAGATAGTGATGAGCGGTGTGATTTGGGGATGCCATTGATGGTTGATATGTAAAGGGAATTGCTCACCAAAGTCAACATTCAGACATGTGGAGAGGCAGGGTCTCCTCAGGCAGTCAGTCTGCACCCACGTGCTGGTGGCACTCTTGTGCAAACCTGTCATCCAGCTTGCAAGCCGGCTGCAGGTGCGGGCAGGGCTTCAGGGTAGAGTGCTCCAACTTGGAGGAGTATTGCCAAGGGCGGCGCTGCTGGGCCAGGCAGGGGTGGAGCACACGGGTGGCTGGAGAACCTGCTGGCGCCCGGGGAAGTCACGTTTGTCTTGTCCTGGAGATCAAAAGGCAGAGGCAGCCTATTTCTCACATTAGAGACAGAAGGAGACTCTGAAACCAGGAGTGTAAATAAAGCTCCAGGGAAATGCAAGTCTGTGAGAGAGCCTTGAGGGTCACTCCAATCAAAGCTACCTATGCAGAGGCCCT
>JAQZBX010030316.1:0-26870 GCA_029593785.1 Cabassous unicinctus | reverse complement strand
GGTGGGCAGAGCTGTCTAGGACCCCTCCTTGGCACCCCTCACTTTCTGGTTGTGCCGGGGAACAACGGGCAGGATGCCTTGTCCTTCTCCAGCCAGGCCGGTGTGGAATGGAGGGCCAGACTGTCTTCCGCTTTTGTTACAACATGTTGTGGAGAAACTGGTCTTACTAATTTGCATCCAATGCTCCTTACAAGGATCTAGGGCTGTACAGGTGTGCTGATGAGGGAGGTGGCCAGGTGTGCTGATGTGGGAGGTGGCCAGGTGTGCTGATGAGGGAGGTGGACAGGTGTGCTGATGAGGCAGGGTGGGCTGCAGTCCTGGAACGCACTTGAGGCTGCTACACACTCGAGGGCTATGGCACTTCTCAAGTTTATGTGTGAGACGGTGCAGAAGCGAGAGGTTTCCTGCTGCCCAGACCCACGAGGGCAGCTGAGGAGTTTCCAGCACTGCAGAGAGTTCATCAGTGGGGTAGTAGACTTCCTGGCTGGACCACGGCTTCTCTCGCGAGCCCCCGGCTCCTTGTTCCTGCCCTGGAAAGGACCATAAGCCAGGTGGCCTCCTGGTATCCCCTGTTCACCTGACTGCTTTGCTGGTTCACCAGAGAGGCTTTGCCAGCCCAGAAATCCTTCATCAGCGCTTCCTCCCTTGCAGAGCCGATCCGTGGTGGATTGGCATTGCGTCAGCTTCACTAAGCTGGAGCAAGCTCCCCAGAATCCCCTTCCCTGCGTGGGCACTGGGCCTGCTCACGCACACCGTCACTCACCTGCTGGCTCTCCTGTGACAGCCGCCGGCGCAGCTCCTGCAGCTCCCGCTGGACCCTCCTTCAGCTGCTCTGGCACCTGGACCAGGGGCGTGTGCCGTTCTACGTGGGGTGCCAGCTTCCCCAGCAGGACACCCCATCATCGAAGGTGGGGGCCCAGAGAGAGCAGTGCAGGTTCCAGCTCACCTGGGAGGCTCCAGCTTGTCCTTGCTTCCCCCACTTCACACCCATCTTTTCTTCCTGACAGCCTGGCCCGGGGACTTCAGAGCCTCACGCGGGACAAGGCAGCAACCCCGTGAAGCTGGCCTAGCCAGCGGCCACACGGCATGAGGCCCGAGTGTGACTCCCGAGTGTGTGTCCTGGTGGCTCTGCCTGTGACAGAACGCTGACCGGCTCAGCATAATGCACAGTACAGTCCATGAATAAAATTTATTTTCTGTGTTGCTTGCCCTGGACCAGCGCTTACTTTCAAGGCTGCTCTAGTGGGAAAAAAACATCCAGAGCTAAGAGCAGAATGTTACAGAACGGAACTTCCTAACCTGGAGACAAGCAGAGTCGACATAAACAGCCTTTACGTTTCCCTCCAGACAGCTGTGCTCTGCGCCTGGGCGCACCCTGCGGTCTCATTTTGAATCTGTGCTGTCCCAGAGCCAGCCCTCGGCTGGAAACTTCCCGGCAGGAGAGCTGGGATTGTCCCCCTGCTGCCCACAGCCCCCTGGCATGCTGAGAGTGGCCTGTCCTCTCGGCCCGCCTCTGCCGCTCCCGGCACCTGGCGGAAGCTGCTGGGATGGCCTCTGAAGAGTTTCTCAAGGCTTTCGATGCCATGATCCCTCCACAGCTCTGGCCCCAGCTTCATGCCAGCTGCCCGAGCCATCCTTCCTCTGCAGCTCCAGCAGCCTTTATCTTTGAGGACGGGTCAGGGAGGCCAGTCTGGACACTGCTTGTCATTTTCATTCTAAAGGGAGGCAGGCGAGCACCGTCGTTGAGCCCACCGATCGGAACTCTCCAGCGGGGTGAGCACCTTTTTTTAAAAGACTTATTATTTATTTATTTATTTATTTATTCCCACCTCCTTGTTGTTCGCACTTCCTGTGTCTGCTCGTCTTCCTTGTGTCTTTAGGAGGCACCAGGAACTGAACCCGGGACCTCCGATGTGGGACGGAGGTGCCTGATCGCTTGAGCCACCTCAGCTCCCTGCTTTGTTGTGTCTTGTGTTTTTCTTTTTGTGTCTCTTGTTGCGCCATCTTGTTGCATCAGCTCGCCGCATCTGCCCATCGTGCCAGCTCGCTGTCTTACTCGTCCTCTTTAGGAGGCACCGTGAACCTCTGCTCCCTGCTTTGTTGTGTCTCTCTTTATGTTTTTCTTCTTGTGCCTCTTGTTGCATCAGCTTGCTGTGCCTGCCCATTACGCCAGCTCCCTGTCTTCTTTAGGAGGCACCAAGAACCAAACCAGGGGCCTCCCATGTGGTAGGCGGGAGCCCAGTCGCTTGAGCCACATCCACTTCCCTGGGCGAGCATCTTAAGACTGAGCGACTTGGGCGCTGAGCCTCGGTTTCAGCCTGGTGAATGAGGCTTTGGAGGGTAGAGTGGACTGAAATGCTGTAGCACGCTTAGCAGACTGCCCGGCATCCAGGCAGGCCTCGGCAAACGGGGTTCATACCGCCGTCAGGCCCCATTGAAGTGGCTTTGGGTCGTGGGGGCTGGGCGACCATCCAGACCCCCTCCTGGCGACACGCCCGCAGCGCCTTCAGCCCTTCCCTCTCCCTGCCCCCGTAGCAGAGCCGCCTCCTGGCCCACAAGTCTTCCTGTGGAACCGCCTCTGCCCACCTCCCTCGCACTCTCCAGGACAGACCAGGCTTGGTGCTGAGACGACCTGGGGGGCCTCGGGGTTCCGAGCTGATGCCATCAGAGCTGCAGCCCCCCACCCCTCCTGCTCTCACCCGCCGCAGAGGAGCACATTCCATGGCGAGACTGTGGCTCGGGGGGCCTTAGGCGGGGGTAAAGCCTGGCCTCCTTGCCCCAGGCCCCCTCCCCTCTTTCTCCTGCTGCTCCCGCCAGGCTGGCTCCACTCCACCTCCCCTGCCCCTCTGCCCACCTCTTGTCCTAGTTCCCGAGAAGGAATCCCACTTTACCGAGAAGCTACCAGCAGGGCTCTTAGGCCTTACTATAACCCTGCGGGATGGTGACATGGTCACCCCCACTTCACAGAGGCTCAGAGAAGTTGGGTAACTTGTCCACAGACACACAGGGGCTACGTGACTGAACCACGACGACGCGTCGCCTACAGCTGCCGTAACAAACCACCGCAAAAGTGGCTTGAAACATCGCAGACGTGTTCTCTCACCATTCTCAAGTCGAGAGTCCTAAAATCAGGCTGTGGGCAGTGCTGGGTTCTTTCTGCAGCTCTAGGGGAGAATCGGTTTCTTTGCCTTTTCCAGCTTCTAGAGGCCGCCCAATTCCGTGGCCCGGGGCTCCGGCTTCAGGGCATGGAGCGCCCCGCTTCTGCGGATCCCTCGCCTTCTCGCCCCGAGCCTCCCGCCTCCCTCTTTCCCTAGTAAGGCCCACGTGCGTGAGCCGGGGTCACCCCCAACACAAGAGCTTCGCTCAGTCACAGCTGCACACCCCTCTCGCCATGTCGGGGTACCTACGCAGGTTCTGGGGACTCCCACGTGGACCTTTGGGGGGCTATTTTTCTGTCCATCAGAAGGATTTAGCCTCTGCTCCTTGGGGCCCCCGAGGCCGTCCACCCCATTCCCAGAGCCTGCGGTCAGAGCACACCACCCTGCTCAGAGGCCCCAGGCCTCGGACACGGCGACCTCAGCATGGCCTCTGGGTGCCGGCGAGCTGAGGGCCTTCTCTCTGGAGACGACGTCTGTTCCAGGGTCCTGCTGGCAGGAGGTGGGCCACGTGAGGAATGCTGGCAGGCGCTCTGTGAAGCTAAGACAGGAAATTCTTCCTCAGTGTACGAGCGGTTTTGCATGAACCGTATTTAAAAAGTCACAATAATGGTGACAAGTAACTTGAAACATTGATATAACTACGTAGAGAGGAGGGATGGGGGTTTATAAAGCTAACCTCTCATCTAGTGTAACGGGAAGCTGACAATGTTTAAAACTGATAACTCATGAAACTATGGTCTAAGCATAGCATTTAGAAAAATGCAGGAATCAACTAGATGAAAAGAGTCAAAAGTAGATGTTTCTGGAGAGAGGTTGAGGGCAGGAGACTGTGTTGTTGTTTTTTATAATCCTTTTGGGATATTTTGATATAAAACCAGACCTTAAAAAAACATCCAGATCTATTCTTGGTATAGAATTGAGGAAATGTGATGACCGGAAACTAGACATCATTTAAGAGTACAATTCAACTTGTTTGCAAAAAGAGGGGAAGGGAAAAAACACAAAAGCCTTTTTGCTGTAATAATTAGAGACTAAAATCACATGTAGATGAATTTCCAAGTCTTTATTTCTCCTGCAATCCAAACTCAGCACAATTAAGCAATTAAGGCCAATTTCAAAGGCATCACGTATGAGGAGGGGAGAGACAAAAATCGTATCACTCCATTATCCTCCCACCATCTTCACGTAGACAGAATAGTTAGGGAAAAATCAAGTTACTCTTTCTGTGGCAGCTATGTATTCCCAAAGAAACTGCACATGCGCCATATATCCTGGCCTCTTGACAGGGAGAACCAAGCCGGAAGCAATCCCGTTTCAAAGTCCAGGGCTCACCTCGGCAGGGTGGGGGCCGGGCGTGCCCTCGTTTTCATCAGCATCATCTACCTATTCTTCACTTTCTCTTACTCAACCTGACTTTCCTTGAGTTTCCAGCCAAACATGGCATTCAAATTGATATTGACCTCTTTATATCCAAAGCTGTCTGAGAACACACACCCAGGACAAAGCTTTGGGGCTGTAGAACATCAAAAGCCATTTCAGTCCCATTCTATTTAGTGCTCTTCCCACTAGTCAAGATTCCTGCTAATCAGAGGCTTTATGTTGCTTTCCAAGATTCCTAATGAGTTCCCAGAAAACCCTTTTAACTATCTTGATTCTTTCATGGCAAAAGAGAGAAAAGAGCCACATTGCAGCGTGACCCCTCTGATGGGCACAGACAGCCTTTATTTGTTCCCTTCCCATTGCATCTCTGGGGATCAGTCCACAGTTACCAGGGCAGCTCCCTGTTTGCTTATTTATGGATATACAGCTCGACCTTGGGATGGGGCAGCTCCCCATTTACTTATTTATGGATGTACAACCTGACCTTGGGATGGTCATTTACTTATTTATGGATGTACAACCTGACCTTGGGATGGCCATTTACTTATTTATGAATGTACAACCTGACCTTGGAATGGTCATTTACTTATTTATGGATGTACAGCTTGGCTTTGAACACAGTCTGGCTTCTTTGAAAGGGACCTGGAGTAAATCATTCCAACCATATTCTAGAATCTATTTTAAATTTCTTTCATTTACCAAAAGGGAAAGAAATAATCCCAAATGTTTATAGACCAAAATAACAGAGCTGTGAGAAAAAAGGTTTTGTGAAAATTAGCAAAGAAGTGAGAAAATGGCTAAAAAGAGATACACTCTGCACAGCAGCTGCTACTCGTCGCCGACTTCTGCTGAGGAGAAAGAGCCTCTGGAGGAGCCTTACTGGAACAAACCCACGTTAGGTAATCCTGGATCCCGTGGACGGCGAAGCAGGCACGACCACAGCACCTCGGGGTGTTCTCTGCCATCTCTGTAACTGATTATAGTCATAAACGAAACACTCTCTCCCAGCTTCCACAAAGAAAGTTGGGTTAAACTTACAGCAAAAGCAATTCTGGTTTTGCAGAATCTGAGGAGAGAAGGACAGAAGACTTTGAGGGTAAATAATCTACCACCCAAGTACACAAGAGAAGTTTCATTCCAGAAGTCCTCCTTCCTGGCAGCCCCCACCCTGCCCCAAGACCACTCCACAGGCACCCAGGTGCAGCACTGCGAAGGCCTGTGCCCCACACCGTCCCTGCCCACCCCCGGCTCCCAGTGGCCTGGTCCTCTACAGCTGAGCTCTCCCACCTCCCCAGCTCCTGCCCCCACCCACAACAGCCAGGGGCCCCCATGCCGGGGCCATCGTGCAAGCACGGTCCTCCATTGTCACATGCCTTTGGACCCTCATCCATTCACCCTATTTCCCTTCCCAAGGCAGAGCCGTGCACTCATGCCCTCCACCCTTTATTTCACGGGGAGCCATGCACTGTGCACTCAACAGTCCCATTATCAGTGCAGCCCTTTAATACATATGTGCTATTTTATCAGCATGCACGCAACCTTGCCTGAGAACCCACACGTCGTCCTGCGGATGAAGAGGCTCATGGCAGTGCCTCTGGGACAGCCCACATCTCAAGCAATCGCTGGCGAAGGCCATCCGAAAATGCGTCTTCTGGTGCTGCACAGGCTTCTCTCAGTGGCACCACACTGTCTGTCTCAATGTTCTTGGGTCCCCAGTTCTTTATTCTCCAGGATATTTTTGACTGATTATTTCAAGCCACGGAAGAACCTATTTTTGAAAAGGTGCCTGGAGCTTTAGCATCGAGAAATGCGCACACTGCCATGGTGGAGCTCGGTGGCGGCGCTGCACACTCCTCAGCAGCCGGCGAGGGCCTGGAGTGGATGGTGAGGAGGTAGTCCCAGAGCTGACGGCCACCTCCGTCATGGCTCCAGGACAGGAGGCCCGAGAGGGGAGCTCTCAGGGGCCTCAAATGCGTTTTCAGACACTAAGGGCGCTGGTCGTTGGAAAGGGGGCAGGGGGGTACAGGAAAGGAGAAGCGTGGCTGAGAACTTACCCCTTTCCTTCAAGGCAGCTCTGTGGGTGGACATCATGCCCATTTTACAGATGGAGCGTGAAGGCTCAAGGACGTTAGGCGACCAGCCAACCAAAGAGCGAGGAAGCCACAGAGCAGGGCTGAGACCCTGGTCTGCCTTCCCAAGACCACCGTCCACCCTGCTGCCTCCTCAGCCCACTCCAGAGGCCCAGGGGAACAAGAGTCCTCTACAAGGCCATGGTCGCCCTCGACGGTCTGGCCTCTGGCGCTGCCTGTCAGCCAGAGGGCCCAGATCCTAAGTTTGTCCCCGTCCCCTGAGCCACACAGGAATGTGCCCGAATCAGGACTCGCCTGCCCTGCTGCCCAGAGCTCTGACCCTTCTCGCCACCCAGCCGAGATGGCCAAGGTTTGAGGAGGCAGCAAAGATGACTGCATAGCCCACCCCCGAGAGAGGATGTCTCCAGTTTGCTGTGGGCGGAGCTGTACCAGGAATTCCTGTCATCCTACAATTATCCTATATCCACAACTCTGACTTAAGACACAAACAGAAGCTTCAGTCTGCCACATCGGCCCTTGGCTGGGACACACAGAGCCGAGCCATCTGCTGGGCGGTTTGCCTGGCCTTGTCTCGCTGGTGGCAGCCTGTATTTATCTACAATGGGTCTCTCTAACACGCAGCCAGGCTTCTCCTGGGGGCCGGGCAACAGGACAGGAATTAGGCCTGTGCCTCCTTCCCCAGTTTTCCAAGATGCCTTTACAGATTCCCCAACCTCCTACCACTTGCTGACTGCCAAGGCCCCTCACTGTTCCACAACTGCATTTAGAGCCACCAGGCAAAGGTAGGGCATGCGGGGGGCCTTGGGAACGGGCCCCCGACAGCTGTTGGCCTGGGATGGTGTTTCTTGCCAGTTTCATGAGCCAGGCAGTGTCAGACTGTTATTCCCACTTGTCGGAACGTCTTGCTGAAGGTAACAAGAGCCAAGGCTTAGAATGAACTTCCAAGACTCCTGCACTTACACGGCTGAGAATATGTCTGATGATATACCGGCTGGGACAAAATGGGCAGGTGCTATGAGAATTGCCGCTCCCACCCGGGTCTTCCTGACCTGAGCTGAAGGGGTGGGGCAGGGCCTGTGACCCTGCCCTCTCTCTGGGCCTTGCCAGGTACCCCTCCCTGCTCCCGTCAGACCTCCCACTCCCGTCAGCACACCCACCCGGGAACGATCCAGAAAAGTGGGAGAAGAGCACCTGGCGCTCCTGCTGTGGGCAGAGGTCATGGCGGCCACTTCTCCACGGCCGTGCCAGGGCTGCAAAGAGCTGGACCCTGGCTCGGGGACCGCTGCCGGCCAGGCCCTTCTTCACCGTGAGTGCACCTTCACCACAGCTGCCAACTGTCTGCGCGAAGAAATGAAAATGGAATGAATGAACTTTACCTCTGATACCTCCCCACATTCTCCTTTGAACAAAGTGCAGGAGGAGCCATGGCCAAAGGAAAGGACCCGAAGGGGGAGAAAGGGTGGTAATGATGGGCTCTGATGAGATGGCATCTTCGTTTTCCAGCTGCGATCACAAATACCACAGAATGGGTTGGTTTAAACAACAGGGATTTATTGACTCGTGGTTGTGAAGCAAGGAGAAGTCCAAATCGAGGTGTCAGCAAGGCGATGCTTTCTCCCTGAAGACTGTGGCGTGCTGGGGCTGGCTGCTGGCATCCTTGGGTCCTTGAGTTTTCTGTCACATGACAATTCCCCTGGCGACGTCGCCTCCTTTCTCTCACGGGCTCCGTTGACTTCCAGCTTCTGTTCCTCCACGTGCCTTCTCTTCATTACTGGAGTTTTTCTGCTTAGATCGGACTCCAATAATCCAGATAAGCTGGCCGCAACGTAACTAAAATGACATCTTCAGGAGGTCCTGTTTACAATGGGCCCGCACCCACAGGAATGGATTCAGATTAAAAGCATGTTTTCCTGGGGTGCATAACTCCACCTACCACACTTGGTGAAGTTAGACCCAAGGAAATCCAGCGCCAGCCACGTGAAGCCCTCTCCTGAACCCAACACTGGGCATGGAAACACGGATCCCAGAGCTGGAAGCTTGGAATTCCTGCCCAAATCCTGCAGGCACAACAATGTGTAGCTCTGGGGAACGGGCGTCAGGCTTCATCTAGAATCCTAGAACTGGAGCCATGGTTTATCCATGCTTTCGTCTTCCTCAGGTCCTGCTGTGCTCTATGAAGGTTAAAGATTATTCATGGCTTGACCTTAAAAGAGTCTATTTAGAACTTGTGATTATGTCCTTAAATTCCTGAAGGCAAACAAGCTGAGGACGCCATCTTGCTCTGAAAGTCACATTCACATTGTGGCAAAGACCACCTGCTTGCATCAGAGGCTGCAGCTCCCTTGTATGGTGCTAAGACAGGCAGCTCCTTTGAAACCTTAATCTGAATTTCACTCATAAAATAGCCCAGGATGAGAAATCTGGAAGTTGTCTTCATGGAAGAAAAGCATCTTTCTCCAAATCCTTTTTGAGAAAGTCAGTGCCTTGAACAAAATGTTCATTTCCACTGAAGAACATCACTTGTTAAGTAAAAATAATTTTTCAGGGAAGAATCTGCTGCTCTAAGTTCAATAACCTGTTTCAACACGATGTCAAATTCTAGTATGGAGAGAATTTTTACTGACATGGCAATTTTTTGCAGATCTTGTGGCTTTATTATCAGAAGCTCACAGGACAGCCAATAGTCGACAGTCTTCTGCTTTCAAATTTCTGCCAGAAAAGGGGTCTACAAACCAACTTGTCTAAAATAAAAGGGATTATTTGTGAAAGCTGCCACCAATTTTTCACTGTTACGATGCTAGTAAGAGCAAGTAGCAAACCACCCAGGTCAGTTATCGTCGGGGATGTTGGACAGCTGCTAATGTTCGTGTGTCCTGGACAGGGTTGACTGGGGCTTAGGACTCAGGCTTTCCACAGATGCTGCAGAAACGTCTACCGCTTCTGGCGCTAAGTGCAAACACTGCCGGAACTCAATTCCACTCAATTCTGACTACCCGGAGCTGGGCCAGGCCCCGCAGGTGAAGGGCCATTGCTACAAGATTGTCCCTCAGGGCCAGTCGTGAGTCTGGGCTCAGGCCACCTGCACTTCTGACTGCTTATGAATCTGGGGGTTACCGCTGCCCCCTCGTGTTTGGTGATTCACTAGAATGACTCACAATTCACTGAAAGCATTACATTTACACTTGTAGTTTTAGTATCATAAAAGGGCACAAATAGAAGTCTAAAGAGACACATAGGGTGAGGTCTGGGATCATCTCAAATGCAAACTAGACTTTATTTTTTTAGGACAGTTTTAGGTTTACAGAAAAATTGAGAAGGTAGTACAGAGAATTCCCACACACCCCATACCCAGCGTCCCTTATCAACATGCTGCATTAATAGGGTACATGTGTCGTAATTAGTGCACCAATCTCTATCTGTTATTATTTATGAAAGTCTATACTTTATTCATTTTTTCCTTAGTTTTCACCCTCTTCTGTTCCAGGTTCCCATCCCGGGTACCACATCACTTTTTATATCATGGCTCCCCTTGGCTGTGACAGTTTCTCAGACTTTCCTTGAGTGTGATGACCTCGACAGTTTTGAGGAGTGCTCTCCAGGCATGTCATTGGATGCCTTCTACTGAGTTGATCCTATGTTTGCCTTATGGTTAGCCTGAGGTTATGGGGTTGGGGGAGAGATCACAGAGGTAGAATGCCATTTTCTTCTCATCACATCCAGGGTGCATCCTGTCAACGTGACTTACCACTCTTACTGATGACCTTGACCACCGGCTGACGCAGTGTTTGTCGAGCCTCTGCACTAAGTTACTCTTTCTCCCACCTTCTCCATACTGTACTCTTTGAAAGGAAGTCACTCTGTGCAGCCCACACTTGAGGATTGGGAATTTGTGCTCTTCCTTGAAGGCAGAGGGTCTACGTAAATTATTTAGAATTCTTCTGCAAAGGAGATTCACTCTTCTCTCTCATTTATTTCTCAATCATTTATATCAGTATAGATTCATGGGTATTTATTTCATACTTTGGGTTATGATCCAATACTACTTTATTTTGTTGCTCAAATTTTTCCAGCTTTGGCCATTGGGAGCTCTTTCCGTGGGTTGCCATGTGCCTTTGATGCACCATCATTAACATGAGTTTTTTCTCCTGGCTCACCTTGTACATTTCCTGCTGCAGTCATGGAACCAGCCATTTCTCCAAGGAGCCATCATTCCTTTTATTGGGGAATGCTATTAAGAGATGGGCACAGGTTTGCTACCTGGGTATCATTTCTTTTAGGCCATTTCAGCTGACAGAACAAGGAAATAGATGTGTGTATACTAGCCTACGTAAATACACATATCTATAAATATTTCTGTATATAACCTGTATCTATATTAAGCTAAACACGAGTTCATAACTGATGTCTCCAACTCCAATTCTTCACTGCATGGATCATTCCATCCTCCTTCCTTGCTTACCTATATATCTCACTCCTGGATTGAGAGATCAGGCTCCCACCACTGACCATCCATTTACTTAATTGTTCAATTCCAGGACATGTGTAATAGTCTCAGAATTGTTAACCAATACAGAGCTCATTGTGCTTTTAGTCACAGACTCCATTCATTTCCCAAAAGATCAGCACCTTTTCCCCAACCCACTTCAATGAGATTGAACTTGTAACTTTTTAACCGATAAACAAACAATTGGATGCTGAATCAATAATAAAGGGACTTCATATAATTATACGCACACATGTTTCTCTTGCTTAGAAAAAAGTATTATAGAAAAAGGTAGGGGAGCAGATGTAGCTCAAGTGGTTGAGCGCCTGCTTCCCATCTTTGAGGTCCCAGGTTTGATCCCCAGTACCTCCTAAAAACAAAATAAAACAAACAAACAAACAAACAAACAACCCAACTCTAACAGGGGAGCAGATGTAGCTCAGTGGTTGAGCACCTGCTTCCCATGTATAAGATCCTGAGTTCAATCCCCAGTACCTCCTAAAAAGAAAAAGATAAACATTTTATAAAAATATAAGATGTAATATAAATTGCCATCAATAAACTTTCCATATCCCACATACATTTTTCAACATAATGTTATAAGTTCTTCCAATAATGTACAATCTATCAGTTGTAATTCATCTTGGTTTCTGCCATCTAGGAAATTTTTCTCCTTTCTGATTGCTGTTTTTGAATTTCCACGTCATTTTCTCCTGGGAAATAAACTTCAGGCACTTGAACCACACTAGGCCTTGACCACAGCCTGGAATAAACCACAATAATTTGTTGAACTCTAAGCCGAATCTTCTCTTTATGCATGTGTATCTGTATCATTTTCTTATTTCCGAATTAAACTAAGTTTTCCCTATCTTGCTATCTACATCTGTATCTATCTCATCTATCTATCTTTTATCTATATTTCTATCTACATACTTACACACATCCTATTGGACCCCAAATATTAAGAGACTGCTGTATTGTCAAAACTAAAACAAAATTATGTTGAGGGTGTATGTATCAAATCAACGAGAAGCTCAAACTTCAGGACTCTTTAAGCACTGAACAGCTTAAGCAAAGGTAATTGAGTGTACTGATTTTTAAAAGGCATCCCTCTGGTTTCCTTGGCTAACCAGCGTTTTGCCTGAAATTACAGGAAATTAACCTTTAAGTCAAGGTATTCTTGAAAATTACTTCTGAATTTCTAAAATAATAAGCAAGCAGGACAGGCAGGGACCAACAACCATCTCCATCATTTAAACAGGTATTTCTGAGGCAGTCTTAATGGATGTGGCAATTGCTCAGACGATGTAAGATTTAAAAACACTAAGAAGATGTTAGGCACAAACATGCCAAGCACATAAAAGCAGCCTCTGGCAGTTCCCCCACTGAGGGTCCCCGTGCCAGCATTTCACTTACATGAGAAAAAGGGTCTTGTGTTTTTTTGTGTTTTTTTCCCAGTAATCTTCTTAAATGCTTTAATTTGACACTATCTGAAAGTGATACTTAGGTTGCAGTAAATCACATTTAATTGCAGCAGTCTGCTCTCTATTACTTCACTGTGGCTTCTAGTTCTCTCCAAGCTCTCAAAGGCCCCATGGAAAAGAAAATATTCCTCAACTGAAGTGCTTCCATCCTTAATGACTTTTTGCCCACCTAGGTCGATGGTTTTGATATATTCTAAAACAGCAGCAGTCAAATTAAAAGGTCAAGGAAAGCTGGAAATCACAACGCATCTGGGAGAAGGCAGTGTTTGCTCATCTCCATTCCTCTCTCACTGGCCAGGAGGTAACTTCCTAGGGCATCCACGCCTTGCTTGAGACACGCTGCGGCCATGGCACCTGCTTCCCTGCCGTTGGGGCCATGAGCTCACTGAGCACCTACCAGCCGCGAGGCTCAGGGCACAGGGCTGGGGGTGCAGACAGAGAAGTCTTTGACCCTGCACTCGGGCAGTCGAAGGAAAGGAGGGCATGCAGCCAGTGGTCACAGGACGGGGCGGCCAGACATAGGGAACTGGGTGCCAGGTATGGGGCTGGTGGGTTATCACTTCCTCCCAGCAACTCCCTGATGCAGGGAGTGATGCAGAAGCGGAGGCTCTGAGGCTAGAGCACTTGTCAGGTTTTCAAGCTAGCTGGGGTCGAGTAGTGATTGAAAGCCAGGTCTCTCCAGAGGTCAGCATGGGGGTGCACAAAGAAAGGGAAAGAAATCACTGTGGGGTGTGGAAGCGGGGAGGGGGTGTGGCTGGTGAGGCATTGGAGGCAGTCCAGAAACGATGAGAAAGCAACCATTTGATTTATAGTGATGAATGCTTTCCCCTCCTTGATAAACAAAGAGAGGAGCAGAGGTTGCGCAGTGGCTGAGGGCTGCTTCCCATGTACAAGGTCCCAGGTTCAATCCCCAGTACCTAAAAAAAAACCCAGATAAACAAAGAGTTCTTAGGGTTGGGAGGAACCTAAGCAAGACTGGCCGAGGGTCTCCGAGACCCTGCTTGATCACCTCCAGGGATAGGGAGCTCATCCCCTCCTTGGGCTGGGGGCCCTTGGCAAACTGACCATGTCATCTGTTATACTGGGGAATCACTAATCAATATTACAAAGAGGAAGCAGGACACTTGTAGCTGTCGGTGTATATAAGTGTGTTATAAAGTCCTAAAAAGGTACAGAGAAGTAGGATAGTCTACATGGCATCACTCAAAATAGGGTGCCGTGATGCACTGGCGGGGTGAGAAGAAAGGCCCTTCATGGATGCCTGCCTGCCTGGAAGAGAGCAGAGGAAGCTGGAATTTGGCTTGAGAAAGAAAAGTAAGGGGGGTACTGGAAACAATGTCAAACAGAGGCTCTTGGTTTGGGTTGGCCAATGTAGAGAAAAAAGTTCAGGTGATCTGTGAAATCAGCACACTCAAATTCGGAGAGTAAAGGAGAAACAGTGTTTGGCAACATCCATCGGAGCTGAGGGACGTGGGGAGAGGCACGCGCAGCCTGTGGACCAGCCGGGACTCAGCTTCCAGCGCTGGAGCCACTGACCTGCCTGTTCTTCATTTCCTCGTCTGTATAACCAGGGGCTTGTCACAGATCTCTCTCAAATTCTATAGGGGGTTTTACCTATATTTTACTTTATTCAGAGCAATAAATTACCGTTATTTTTTCCTAAATATGATATAGCTGTTCCAAGTCTTTGCTGTCTTGGTTGGAAGAGCCTTTTCCTTTGGTCCTGTGTTTTAAAGTCCCTGGGCCTCATGTATCTAGAACATTCAGGTGAAGATATCCTGGTCCAATGAACACTTTGGTTCCTTTGATAGGTCCATGGCTCAAGCCCCTTAACGAGGCAGCCTTGCTGTCCCCAGTTAAGCTTGGAGACGGGGTCTCTTGGGGTCCAGGTTGCCTGGCTACCCCGTCTGAGGTCCACCTGCTCTCGGGAGCACAGCGCAGCAGAGGCCTGTGCTAATAGCTCTGTCCCAGTCTCGGAAGATTAGGGAACTCGCCTCTTTTATTGGCTCCATTTATTCCCCTCCCAGCTCTTGTCTCTTCCTCCTCGCCATCCGTGACTCCACAGTCATATGTACGCTTAGTTTTCCTGTCACAAAAGCTCTGGCTGAAGTTGTCTTCTGGTTGGCTGAAAAATTCTGTTTTTGGCCACAATCTTTGATTGTGTGCTGGACATAATATTCGTAAAAGATTTGTATAAATAATTTGAGACCGAGGTAGACATTCTCGTCTTCCAGAGGCTTTAATCTGACTTTGCGGGGCAACTTGGGGAACTAGCAATGCAAGAGCACGCTAATCCAAGTCCAGGCCTCTTACCAAGCAGAGCAGAACTATTTGAATATTTCAGCAGCCGCCACAGCTGCACAGATGCCTCCCATGTGACTATCAGCCCTGAGTGCCCCAATACTTAGGCTAAGTAACGTGCTGTTCTAGTTAATATGGCTGTGTAACAAATTGCTCCCAAATTTAGGAAAAGTAACAAAACAATGCAGTCCCTTGTACCTTCCTGAGCTGCCCTCCCCAAGCAGGCTCCTTGAATTCTGGGTTCCTTCTGAAAGCGAGAAGCCTGTAACAGCAGTGAGTGGACGCATCGGTCATATTAAGAATGCCGTGAGAGATGCAGAGAAGCCTGGGATCTTTGGGCATGGAATGAAGCTAGAGAAATGGAGGACACTGAGCAGAGGATGGTCCAAGAAGAGGAGGTGGGAGAGGCCAAGTTGACTGCCACCTGCTGGACACTTTGCTTTTTGCAGGTGAATCTCTGAGGACTCTGTTGTACCTTTAACAATCCTGCAAAGTTTGCTTGATGGGTTTGGACTTTCTTAGGTTGTGCCTGGCTTTCTGAATAGAAACTGGCTTGTACCTGCCTCAGGAAGTTTGCACTACAGGGTTTAACCTGAGCCTCAAGGACCGGTCCAATCCAAGCCCTCCTCCAGTGCTGGCAGAAGACAGCATCCCAGCAGGAGATGCTGCAGCGAGGAGCTTGGGGTTCTCTCTCGTCGTTTTCTTCCAGTTTATTCTATATTGATATTTTTAAAAGTTTTCATTGGTGGTGTCTTCATGTTCATTATTTGAAAATCAAAGACCCGTGGCCTTGTAGAAATAACTCAGTGTGGGAAGTGGATGTGGCTTAAGCGATTGGGCTCCCACCTACCACACAGAAGGTCCCAGGTTTGGTTCCCAGTGCCTCCTAAAGAAGACAGCAAGCTGGTACAATGGGCAGGCGTGGCAAGCTGACGCAGCAAGAGACACAAGAAGAAAAACATAATGAGAGACACAACAAAGCAGGGAACGGAGGTGGCTCCAGCGATTAGACGCCTCCCTCCCACATTGGAGGTCCCAGGTTCAGTTCCTGGTGCCTCCTAAAGAAACAAGGAAGATGAACAGACACAGCAAGTGCAAGGAACGAGGGGTTAGGGAGAAATAACTAAATAAAATAAATCTTTAAAAGAAATAAATAACTCAGTGTGGGGAGTTGTGTAAACACTGTTCTAATTTCTAATGACAACTGCCACTGGGATGGGGTTACACAGAGTATACTTGCCGGTATTGTGACAGATGGGCCTTGCCTTGGGTCTGGGAAAAGCAGCTATTTCCTTGGAGTTTCTGGCCATCTTCAGGAAGCTCAGCTCCTTTCCTCCCTTTTTTTCTTCCCTCTACACTCCTTTGCACTGCCTCTCAGCCTCTGCTCCTCTGTCATTGTTGCTAATGTCGCCAGTAAATGAGGCCTGGGGACCCAGAGCTTGACCTGCTTGCATAATTTTGTTATTTTCAAGCTGTTTTCACGAAGATGATCTCATTTGATGCTACAGCTCAGTGAAGTAGGTGGTACCAGCTTCATCCCCATTTCACAGATGAGGTACACAAATCCCTGAGATCTGGGTGGCTCTGGGGCTGGTTAGAACCTGAGCCGAGCCCTCCCCCACAGTGGGCCCCTCCGGAGGATTCTCGCCCACCTCCTGGGCCTGGGAAATCTGAAAAAGCTTCAGGAATGAATTGCTTTGTTACGGAAAGAAACTGCCCTGGACCATGCTGTGCTCTGACGGGCTGTCGGCCCTCTGTTAATTTTTTAAAATATTTTGAATTAATTTCAAATGTACAGGACAGTTGCAAAAATAATGCAAACCTCCTACAGAGAACTCCAGCATCTCCCTACCCCCCCGCCCCCGATAGCCAGACCCACAGATTTTAACATTTGCCACCTCTGCCCTATCATTCTATCGTCTATCATCTAACTAATCTTCTGAATATTTGAGAGCAGGTTGCACACATCATACTCCTTGGACACATAATACTTCCATGTACAATTCCTACAAACAAGGATATTCACTTCTGTAATCATCTTAATGCAGTTATCAAGTTCAAGAAATTTAATGTTGATAAAAAGTGTACACTCCATATTCCACTTTTTATGCCCAATAATGTCCTTTTGAGCCCTTCCTCCTCCAATCTTAGATCCCATTCAGTATCATCTTTTGCCTTTAACTGTCATTATCTCTTTCATTTCTCTTGCTTTTTTTTCAATTGTGGAGACATATACACAACATAAATCTTCCCATTCCCCGCCCCCCGGTTCACCGTCCAGTGGAATTAATCCCATTCACAATGCTGCAAGCCCCAGACAGAAACCCATTGCCCTTTCCTTCCCACTCCCCCCATAACCTGCTCTCTACTTTCTGCCTCTCCGCGTCTATTTTCTTTGTGGTTACCATGGGGCTGAAATTCAACACCCTAAGTCTATAACGGTCTCATTTGCTTTGATACCAACTTAACATCACTAGAATCCATAAAACATATTCCTATACCCCTGTCCCCTGCCTTTATGAAGTGCTGATCACAAACTACCTACTTACACATTGAGTTTCAGACCATTGATTTATGATGACACTGTATGCATCCGCCTTTTAGAACCTGTAGGAAGCAAAAAGCAGAGTCACAAATCACAAGTACAATAGTGCTGTTATTTATATTTATCCATGTCATTGTCTTTACAAGGTCTTTATTTCTTCATGTAGCTTCAGTCAATCGTCCAGCATCCTTTCCTTCCAACCTGAGAACTCTCTTTGGCATTTCTTGTAGGGCCGACCCAGTGGTGACAAACTCCCTCAGCTTTTGCTTACCTGGCATGGTCTCAATCCCTCCCTCATTTTGAAAGACAGTTTTGCTGATATAGAATTCTGGGTTGGCAATTTTTAGCTCTCAGCACTAAATAATGTCTTCCCCCTGCCTACTTGCCCCCATGGTTTCTGATGAGAAGTCAGCATTTAATCTTATTGAGGCTCCCTTGTATGTGGCATGTTGCTTCTCTCTTGTGGCTTCCAGAATTCTCTCTTTATCTTTGGCATAACATGGTATGGTGTGGGCCTAGGTGGGTTTATCCGGTTTGGAGTTCATTGAGCATCTTGGATATGTGTACTCATGTCTTCCATGAAATCTGGGAAGTTTTCAAACATTATTTCTTCGAACATTCTCTCTGCTCCTTTCTTTCGTCTCCTTCTAGGACACTGTATTAGTCAGCCAAAGGGGTGCAAATGCAAAGTATCAGAAATCTGTTGGCTTTTATAAAGGGTACTTATGTGGGGTAGAAGCTTACAGTTACCAGGCCATAAAGAGTCCAACTCAAGGTTGCTTTCTCACCAAAGTCAGTTGCCGCATGTTGAAGCAAGATGGTGGGCGATCTCTGCGAGGGCTCAGCCGTCCCCTCTGGGCTTCCTCTGTCTCAGCTGCAGGCTGGCAGAGGGCTTGTCTCTCAGGACTTCCTCTCTCCTGGCATGGGGCTTGCTTCTTTCCAGGCCTTCTATATCAGTCTCAGGTCTTCTGTTCTCTTCCCAAGGTCAGCTGCAAACTATCAGATGAATGCCTCACCTCTCCCCAGGGCCCCAGGATCAAAAACTGACAGAGCTCCCTCTTCCGGCGTGCGCCTTCTTGGGTGAGTGTCTGTTTATATCAGCCCACCAAGGGGGCGCGGCCTCGACCTGAGTCACGCCTAATGTGGTCGAATCAAAGCCCTAATCTTACCAGGTAATTTGATTAGGGACCCCTCAATTGAATCCAATATGAACAAAGGGTATCACACCCAGAAGAATAGTTTACAAACATAATCTTTATCTTTTTGGGATTCATAAATAATCTCAAACTGCCACAGACACCCACAGTGCATACAGTGGTCTGCTTGATAATTCCTCAGGCTCCGTTCTCTTCCTTCATTCTTTCTTCCTTCTGCTCCTCAGACTAAATGACTGCAATTGTCTTATCTTCAGGTTCACTGATTGTTTCTTCTGTGAGGACCAATCAGTTGTTGAACCTCTCTGGGGAATCTTTAATTTCTGTTACTGTGGTCTTCCATTCTGCTTGGTTCCTTTTCATACTTTCTGTCTCTCTATTGATATTCTCTTTGTGCTCATCTGTCATTTTCCTGATTTCCTTTAGTTCTTTGTCCATATTTTCCTTTAGTTCTTTGAACACATTTAGGGCCATTTTAAAAAAATCTTTGTCTAGAATGTCCCGGGTCTGATCTTCCTCACTGATGGTGTCTAATGCTTTACACGTCATTTCCTGTTTCTTTGTATGTTTTGTAATCTTTTGTTGAAACCTGGACATTTTGATATTTTAATATGTTATCACTGGAATTTGACTCTGAGGCAGCTGTTCTTTGAATTTGTATACAGCTAGTGTAATGACAGAGCTATCCTTGAATGCTAGGAGCAAACAAAAGAAAGAAGAAGAAGGAAAAAAAGAAGACACCTCCCCCAGTCTTTGCGGATTGACCTGTGGGAGGCTCTCCTTCGGGGCGTGTCCACGTGTCCACACAATGAGTCTAGAGCATAGCTCCAGGCCAAAGCGTCAGGGCCTCCCTAATCCTTTCTGCACAGGCATCTCATCTTGGGCATGCTCATTTGGCCCTGGGAGTCCCCTACCCCCCATTCACACGGGCAGAATGTCCCCTCGTCCCAAAGCCAGCGACCCCTTGCCTCAGGCAGCCACTGACTGCTGGCGCACAGCTTTCTTTAGGAGAGCTCTGTGAGCCATCTTCAAGCAGGGCAAGTTCTGGGGCAGCGAGTCCCTCAGGCCACCACCAGCCAGATTGGGGCAGGCTTACAAGCTCGCGGTATATGCATGAGGGTTCCTGTGCTGCCTCTGATACCGGGACCAGGGATCGGCACCGGGAGCGAGGCTGGCTCCATGCTCAGAGGTGAGGGATGGGGACAGGCCAGCCAGGGTTCCCGAGATCCCACTGCTCTGAAGTGGATTTTTTTTGATGCAGTGCACGATGTTGCTGCGATCCTTTAACTGTGTTGTGGAGCTCTAAGAAAATGCTTCTGCCAGTCTTGGCAGTTTGTTCCAAGCTTCCATGGGAGGACGGAGCCCTGACGGTCTCACTCAACCATCTTAATTATCTTAAATTATTTTTTCTTTTTAATTAAAAGAATGTGTCAAACAGAGAGGATTACAGAAAATAATAATTTATTGGAGTTGATTTTACCGTATGTGCCTGAAGTCTATTTGTCTCTCTCATGAAACAAAACATCACGGAAACATCTCACTCTCCCACCTCCTCTCCCCTTGTCTCCCTCCCAAGGCAACCAGATCCCGCAGGGGCCTCCTTGAGTTGCATGTGGCTTCCACACAAGAGTAAGCCGTCAACCCTATGCCATATTGGTGATGTTTTTAAGGAACTTGTATGAGTAGTACCTTCTTGCACGCACCCATTTCGGGCTCTCTCCTGAGCGATGCCCTGGGCGTCTTCGTTCTCAGGATGTCTCGGTCCTCTGGTTGTGCCTGGGTGGTCTGGCGGAAGAACACAGGAAACGGCCCTCGTGCGGGCATGAGCTGGTTTCCAACTACAGTGCCCTAAGAGAGGCAGAAAAGCAGGGGACAGAGTTTCCCTCGTGGATAAATTGCACGGGCACGACCCAGGGGGGGTGTAAGGGCTGCTGACATCCCAGGATTGGCTGGAGAGCCTCGTGCCAGAGGAGCAATGTGCTCAGCCTCATACTTCCAGGGACCGGCTTTGTGGAAACCACACGGCCTTTGTTCAGACTTACTCTCCATCCAGCAAAAAGCCAGAGGATTTCGTGGTTTCTTGCCTCTGCTCAAGGGGAAATGCCAGAAAACTGTCACCGGCCATGACCTGAACCCTGACAGGCTGCATCCCACGAGGGCACCCTGCACTGAATCTAGCATCTGGGGGGACACGCCGGTGAAGGGGCTGAGACACAGGGCAGGAGCTTTGCCTGGAGCGCCCTCTGGTGGCCAGCTTGACAGCGGCCATTCCAGTGCCCCTTCCGAGCTGCCTGCTGGAGGCTGTCCATGCGTTCACTCTCCTCATGGACTCACTAGTGCACGCCCGGGCCTACTGTGCGCACACCACACTGATCCTTCCTGCAGCCCTGAAGTCCCTGACTCTTGGACCTACTGTGCACACGCCACACTGATCCTTTCTGCAGCCCTGAAGTCTCCCGGACCTACTGTGCACACACCACACTGATCCTCCCTGCAGCCCTGAAGTCTCCTGGACCTACTGTGCACACGCCACACTGATTCCTTCCTGCAGCCCTGAAGTACTTGGCTCCTGGACCTACTGTGCGCACACCACACTGATCCTCCCTGCAGCCCTGAAGTCCCTGGGTCCCAGAAATATTGGTTTCTGTGTGTCAGTCCCAATGACTGGGGCTGTGGGAGTAAAAAACTAACAAGAACACATTGTTCCAGAGGAATTTAAAGTTTCTCAGGTGAGAGACACCCAAGTAGCCAGCCAGACCTGGAGTCAGCATGGCCAAGACCGAGCAAAAACGAGCAGAGAGCTGGGGGCGCAGAGGAAGGAGGAAAGGGCGGCTGGGGGCCTGGCTGGGGAGATAGCAGCAGTCCTCAGGGAGAGCCGGTTCCTGAAGGGGCAGGGCCAGGTCCTCCCCCAGTGTTTGCTGTCCTCCTGGGGCTGTGCTCTCTCCCTCCTCCTTGCCTACTATCTGTCCAGTGGCTCTCCAAAGGATGACACCCAAAACGTCCACTTCCCAGGAGTGTGCCCCTCGCATGGCCTGCGTGCTCCCCAGCTGCTCAGCCCTCCCGCCTTCCACCCTGAGGCTGGGCGGTTGGATCTGTGCTACCTGCCTCAGCCTGTGTAGTCTGGGTACATTACAAGTCAGCAAGGTGGAAGCAGCGTTTGAACAGTAGGTGCGGGGGATCAGAAAAGCCCAGGGCAGCCTGGCAGAAAGTCCTCTATGGGAAACAAAACAGGACTATGGATCAAATGGGGCATCTGGAGCGACTCTAGGAGAATTCAGAGTAGGGGCTGAAGAGCTCACAGAGGCAGGCGGAAGCTGGAGAAAGGAGATACTTGAGCTCTGGTGGCAATGGCAATGCGACCTGGATAAGTAGAGTGGTAGGGAGAAGTCGGGAAGGCTGGGGACATTTTGAAAGGCCAGTGCTTGTCTTTTTACCTGGTTGGAGGGTTTGGGTACATTCGTCTATTGTGAGGCCTAAAGACCGTTTTTCTTAATGCACAGGGGAGCCATTGAGGGCTAGAGAGCAGGAGAGGGACATAAGGGAAGCGTCTTCCTATAGATTCCATAAATCAGTGGCTTCTGTGACAAGGGATCAGCTTCACGGCAAAGTGGCAGGGAGGGAGCCCTGGAGCCCAGGTTCTTGCAGGTACCCCACCTGCTGCCCTTGGGGGCCACCTCCACTTTTCAGGCTTTCTGCGCCCCCAGGGCAAGTGCTGGTCCGCTGCGAGCCTCTCAGTGTGATGGCTTGAGCTGTGTCCCCCAGTTCACCTCCTAACCCCGGTCCTGTGGACATGAGCTTATTTGTAAATAGGGTCCTTGGAGATGCGATTAGTTAAGGTGACACTGCACCAGACCTGGGGGGGCCCTGATCCAATTTGGCCAGTGTCCTCGTAAGGAGGGGAAACTTGGACAGAGGCAGACGACTGGTGCAAAAATAGAGGGCAGGTGACAGTGGCACTGGCCACAGACTGGGAACAAGCAGGGCCCTGATGTGATGTGTCCAAGACCACGAGACAGTTCCTGTTAGTAGCCAGCTAGCCTGCGGCACTGCGCTGCAGCGGCCCTGGGAAACGAGGATGCTCGAGAGTGACCGTGAGGCCAGCTGGGCACTGGAGGAGAGACCTGCAACGGAGCAGTGAGGCCCCCGGCCACCGGGGTGTTGCGTGGGTCTGCCGCCTGCCAGCTGAGGGGTCTTTAAGCAAGCCCTGTGTGCTCTCAATCTCAGAGGCCCTCTGGCAGTAACTCCACCCTCCTGTCCCCAAAGCAACCTGACCTTCAGCAGGTTTCCAGAGGCGAAGGCTGAGTGTCGTGGAGACTTGGTGTTCTTTGGGAGCTCTCCTCGGCTGCATGCTCTGATGCCCAGGTGCCTCATTCCCATCATTATAAAACAATTATAACCTACTATGCCATCTACCGAGCACTTACTGTCTACAAGGCATGCCACTAAGCCCTAGACACACCAGTTTAATCTTTATGATAAACTGTGAAACCCATTTTGTAGAAGAGGAAGCCGGGACAAACGAAGGTTAAGTGACTTGTCGAAGGAAGTCCCAGAATTGGGAGGTGAACTCTAACTCCAGAGCCCACCCCTCAAGCACTCTGCCAGGGACTCTACAGGACCATCCACTGGCCGCCGGCATGAGAACTCCCCCCTGGAAGCACGTGTTCCCAGGCACATCTCCAGACCAGATGAATCGGGCTATCTAGGGGTGGTGCCTGGGACCCTGCACTGTTAAGCCCACCACACACACACACGGGGATTTGCTACACAGCTGTAGCAGATAGCATATTCCAAAAATGCCACAGCTGTATACTTATCCCATGTCGCATGCTCTTTTGTGATGACTGATACTCCTCCCCCTGAGAAGTGGGGCTCACTTCCCTCCCCTTAAATCTGGATGGAGCCTTGTGTTTGCTCCATGCAAGAGAGTGTGGTGACAGCAATGCTATGTGCCTTCCAAAGTCAGCTCAGCAAAAGGCTACAGGGATATCTTTCTTGGGGTGTTTGCCTTCGGATGCCAGTGCCACGTTGTGAGGAAGCCCAGGCCACATGGAGAGGCCACGTGTGAAAACCCCAACCAGCAGCTGGGCGCAGACTTCAGTGGGCAGCTGGTGCCAAGCACCAGGCGCGTGAGCGAGCAAGCCTGCGGAGATCTGGGGCCTTTATGGAGGCCCCAGACGTTGGCGAGCAGAGGCAGCTGTCCCTTCCCATATCTGGTTCAGTTTACTCATATGTTAGCTGCGAAGACTGCGTAAAGACCACAGGAGGTAATTCCTGCTAAATCTGTAACACAGGCCTCCGTAAATGAGCCCATCGTCAGCAAACCCTGGAACCACGCCCACCTCCAGCACTTTCCAGGGGTCTTGGTTTCTGCCACAACAAAGGCTTCAAACAACAGGGCTGTTGTCTCCCCACTCTGGAGGCCGGAAGTCTGAAAGGAAGCTGTCGGCAGGGCCGTGCTCGCACTGGCTCTGTAAGGGAGAATCCATTCCTGGCCCCTCCTGGCTCCTGGTGGGGCCCCCCATGGAGTTCTCTGCCTCCCCTGTTGCCAAATTTCTTCTTGTAAGGACACACTCGTGAGGATAAGGTCCACCACTCCAGTCTGTCCTCTCTGACTCGCCTAATCCCATCTGTAATGTCACTATTTCCAAATAAGGCCATAATCTGAGATACCAGGGATTAGCGCCTCAGCATCTCCTTTTGGGAACACTGTTTGATTCCTAACACCAGGCATCTTGGCCTGTATGGTTCATTTGCTTCTCAAATAAAGCCCTTTCCCTTTTCCCGGTAATTGAATTTCCTAAGGGGCAGAATCTCTTTTAGGCTTTTCTTAATCCCTATCACAGAAGTTCAAGAAATATGCCCTGACCTCAGCCCACCGCCCCCGTGTCCCCCTGCCTTGTCGTGGTGTCGGACGCGAGAGCCAGGGCTTGAGTACCAAATCCGACCTCACTGGAGACAAACAAAGGTTTCCAGAACAAAAAGGAAATTCACACATCAGAAAAGGGGACTAATAAACATACCAAAAGAACATGGCTGCACAAATAGCAGAATCCGATCCGATAAAACAGTTTGAAGAATTTCTTGGAGCCTACAATGAGCTTTGAGAAGTTTGCTTTGTGGGCTATGCTAAAGACCTCGCAACAAGAGAAGTAAAGCTGAAGAGAGCATCTGCTGGGAACATTGCTTACAGAAATATTTTAAAACGATGCAAAGAATATCCACGAGATTTCAGGAACGTCATATTCAGCAGCACGAAGACTGGCAGCCAGGGCAGGGCACCTTGGCCAAGCAGCATGGAGAAGTCCTGGTGGGTGGACCTCAGGGAAAGACTGGCCTGGAAATGAGGATTCATTTCACACAAGTCCCTGGAAGCACCACCCTGTGAAACCACCTGTCAGGGCATTTGAAAGCCACCGGAGAAACAACATTACTGTTTACCAAGAATAATCAAAATAGGAGGTCTTATTGTTCACGGAAAATAATAAGATACAACACGTATTGAAGCTTTAAGATTCAGCAGCTTGGTCATGTGAGTAGAAAAACCACTGTTTCTTCAAAAAAAAAGAAAGAAAAAGAAAAAGAAACACGCCCACCCTCTTGATCACAAAGTACTCAGGGAAGCGGATGTGGCTCAATCAGTAGGGCTCCCGTTTACCATATGGGAGGCCCGGGGTTTGATTCCCGGGGCCTCCTGGTGAAGGCAAGCCAGCCCGCGCGGCGCGGTGAGCTGATGCAGCAGGACGACCCAACAAAGGGAGACAAGCAGACACAGAAAAACGCACAGCAAATGGACACAGCGAGCACAAGCAGCAGGGGGGATAAATAAATAAATAAATAAATAAAATCTTTAAAAAAAAAACAAAGTACTCAAACCCTGCAAAGCAAACCGAGGCTGCCGACATGCGCCTCTTCGCCTGCAGCCTTGGGGTGTCGGGACTGGGTAGCTGGGAGGACTAGGCCAGGCTCAGACGTGGGCAGAGAAGGGAGGCCCGGGAGTCAGGGCTCCAGCCGCGGCGTTCTGGGGCCCGTGCAGAGCAAGGTGCAGGGCTGCAGGCAGGAGGGCGGTCACAGGACCCCTCTGCCTGGACCCTGTCCCACAGCCCCTGCGAAGGTCCCATTGCTCTCCCCCAGCTCAGCTCCCTTCTCTCCCCAGGAAGACCGCCCTGGTTTCAGTGGCCGCATTCAGCCCCCTTCCTGGACTCTCTGACTTGGGCTCACATCTCTGTCCACCTTTGCCCGACTCCGTTTCCTGTCTCATGCAATCTCCTGGGAGCCAGTGAAGAAAACGCACAGAACTGTACTCTCCCCTCCTGACTTATGCTCAGTGAACTGATCACGGCGTTGAACGTATAGAAAGCCACACAGGGCAGACAAGCCGACTTGTGAACGTTGGGTGGTGACTGATTTCACAGGTGCAGCCGCAGCGAAACGCACCAGCTGGGTGGGCCCCCATTGCACCTTTGCAGGACCAGTTCTTGGGGTCCCCAGGTGGGCACCAGGGATGGTGGCGGTGCTGTCTAGGCAGAAAGCCCACCAAGCAGGCAGCCCCCTTGCCGCGGAGCGCCATTTCCGGCTGGGGGTGATGGTGTGTCCGTGGAGGGACCCGGGGGCGTTCCCTCTCCAGGCCAGTTCAGCGTCTCTGCTCCAATTGCTAAGAGCGTCGTCTTGTGGCGCCCTCATAGCCTGGCCTTGGGGGACATGTGTCCCCTGTGCCCCATTTTCAAAACGACCCCGCCCTCCGCTCGGAAAGGGCGCGTTTCCCACCTGGGCTGCGGCCCCACCACCGCGGCCACCTGGACTGCAGGTGAGCCGAAAGGAGGGCCTGGCGGCAGGAGGGTTTCAAGGTCCCAGAGCAGGACTCAGAGCGGAGAGAGACGGGGTGGGCTGGCAAGAGTTGGGGGCGGGGACCTGGGAGAGGATGCGGGACGCGCGGGTCCTGGCCCCGAGGTGGGAGTGCAGGTTCTCCTTGGAGGATGAGAAGGGCCCGGGCGGGGCCGCAGCGGGACCAACGCGTGCACACCCGGCCTCTGCGGGGCCCGCTCGGCGCACGCGGGTCAGGGGGCTCTAAGGGCCCCGGCGCCCCCTTCCTGTGACGTCTCTCCCGCGGCCACCCAGCGGCGCTCCCTCCCTCTCCTGCCGCGCCATCGACCTGTCGCGCTCCCCTCCGGGCAGTGGCCAGAGAGGTCCCAAGCCCGCAGAAGGAAGCTGGGGCGCGGAAAGGGTGGTCACCCCACTTCCTGCCGTCAGGCCGAGCCCGCAGCCCCTAGACCCG